>JBBPCS010000226.1:4278632-4299898 GCA_037974645.1 Hollardia meadi
TTATGAGCTATACTGCAGCCAGCCACCAGGGGGCCATCCAGATGTTTTGGCTTCACTTTTTGGGAGCTCTCATGTCGTCCATTTTTATATATTTTCATTCTTTTTTTCCTGTAAATCAAACTGGCTTATAGTTCTACTTTTCACAGTTTCTGTAGCAGAAATACTGTTTTATTTGATCTTTTTCCAGTTCCTTCAATCAGTTTTGTCTCCCACCTGAAAGTCAGACACACTACTCCTCCGACTTCCCCCCCTTACATTCTGCCTTGCTACATAAACAATATACTCCCTCCTGAATTGTTACTGAATGTAAATTTTAACTGCGCACTGCAGGCGATTCTTAGGGACACTGGGGCAGCAACATGTTTCACAAATGATTGTATAAGCATGTGAAAGGGGAAATGATGTCAAATATTCTTAATGTTTATATATTATATTACATTGTGAAAGATCATATTGATGGTACGGTGTGCTGACAAATATTTTCTCTCTACATAAGTGTTTAACAGTTGTATTGCTGTGGTGTAGATTTCTATAAAGATCCAAATGTAGACAGATTCCAGGGTTGTTTACGGTTTCAAAAGAGGAAATTTTTTTTTAAAAGCCTGTTTTTTTTAAAAGCCTGTCATAAAAGCCTGATATGTAACTGGTAAATCGTCTCCGTGGATCCCTGAAGAGACTTCTGCAGCTTCTGAACGTGGCAGTGATGTTTTCCGACAGGAAAATCTCACCTGATTAAACCTGAAACGGACAGCGAATCACTCTAAAACAGTAAAAGAGATGTAAAGTTAAATCTCCAGGCATTCTGAAACATATAGTCCACTTGTTCTGGCCTGATTTCAAGAAGCCTTTTTGCTTCCTTTTTGAATTCATGCAATATTTTAGATACTCTAATTCATGTGAAACTGGGACACTTGATGATATATTAATGGAGAGCCATAACCACTGGACTGATGCCATCTATATCAACTTATCAAGCAGCTGCTTAATGATTTAAAACTGGCCAACCACTTTGACTTAATGTGAGAGGAACAGATGTTCACAAAAACTTTCCAAAACTTCACCAGCCACGAAGGTCTTCTTTCAGTCTTAACCAGTTCAAACATTTTTTTTTATTGATATTCAGTCTTGATCCTCACTTTCTTTGGTTGTAGCAGCCTTGTTGGCATCCCTCAGGACTGGAAATTATCACTACTGTATTTATAAAGAGGTAAAATGTGATATTTGTAGCTTTGTTTAGGTCTATTGCCAAAGGCATCTACAAAATTATACCCTGACAGGCCGGGACACAGGGAGCTTTGTGATTTGTTTTGACTTGGAAACATTTAGAATTTATGGTTCATTATTTTGAGAATATAAAATGAGAATCAATACTTCATACAATCAGATTTTGGTTTCTCTAGAGGATCCCGACTGTTCCCACTCCCTCAGTTGTTTGACGCAGGAGAGAGCTTTCTTCTAAACTACAGCTCTCAGGGCTTCTGGTAATAATTTATGGGGCCGGCAAAGCTCCATTTTCGGTTTTGAAGCAACAAACCTCCATCTCAGTACGGTTGGATCACTGTGCTCACATGTTCTCAAATAAATGAAAATGAGGCAAAAAGCTACTATTAAATGCAAAGAAATGCAGGTTTATTTGCCAGACTATTAATAAAAAATAATGTCAGTAGAACATACATGCATGCGTGGTTGGTGTTGTGTATGATTATTAGTTCAATATTTCTGGTTTATAGGTTAAAGTGATTTTATATTTACACTAACAGTCAGTCAAGTTGCTCACAGTGAATGTAGAGATGGGAGAGGTCGTGTTATCAGCGGCAGGGTGAAGGTTCAGAGGCTTGAAGACCCCCCACCCCCACCCCCCCATCAGAGGTTGTTGTGCTCGGTGTTATCCTTGCTCTGATGCGTCGAGGAGATATTTATGGCTGCAGTGAGGCCAAGCGTGCGAGCATAAAGAGGAGGCTCTAATAAAAAGTTCCTCCTCCTCTGTCTGTCTCTCATTGTCTCGTCTTTCTCCTCCCCCTGCACCTCCTCCACTGATTCCTGTTTATTTATGCCTTATGACCAGGGTGGGGTGGGCGATATGACGATACATACAATGGAAAATTTTGAACTGACAGAGAGTGTTCTATACCATTATATACCATGTTATCTCTCCATTCTATGTGTTATTATTATCAGTTAAAAAACCCACAGTGCATCCCTTAAAGTTAAATCACTGATGCCGATACATTGATGAAGTATCTTGATTGATAATTCTTGTTTATTACAATCTGATCTTATTTTCATATTTTTGGTTTTGACATTTTACTCAGCTAAAAAACGCTGTCAGACGATCTGTCAGGTTTGAAAATAACAGGTTAATAAACTTTACTTAGAAAAGAAAATGAAGGTGAGATTTAAAATTTCTACCCAGATATCCGTCACAGCTTGCGGACGAACTTCCTGTTTCGACTTTAGTGCTTTCTGTGCAGTGAGCGACTCTTTCCAACAATCGGGTGTGCTAAGCTTCGGGTTTACTGCTAAATAAAGTGGTGTAAATGATTTTTCATCACTCGTGTTTCTTACCCCATCAGACTTTTTTGTGGTGATGCCACCATGTTTCCAGATCTCAGCAATTATAGTGGCATCGCGGGGATCTCCTTGGCACACTGCGGGTCGTGCTGGGGTGGCGTGGGTTTTTGGGTCTGTGCCGGCTCGGGTGCATGCTGTCGTTGGAGCGGGAGGGGGAAGTGCCGGGTGCTGGGACATCCCGGGATTTGTGTGCATTTTTCTGGGATTTGGCTTCTTGCTCGGATTGTTGGGCCTGTGTCTTCATTTGTGGTGGGGAGGGTGGTGTTGCGCGCGGGACTGGTGCTGGGTGGAGGTGTTCTGACTGGTGGTCTCAGACTTTCTGACCCTACTGTATGTATTTTTATTATTTGATTGATTGATTGAAAAATAAAGTGGCTCAAAACTAAAAAAGAAAAAATCTTCCTTTTTCTAGAAAATTTACTATTTTATTTGTTATACCTTCACTGTCTTTAAAGGTACCCTGTGGAGTTTTTGACCACTAGTGGTGCTGTGGAGCAATGTTTTCTTATACTGTGTTCACACTGCTGGCGACAGAACATCAGGCTACAAGTCATTTTCAATGGAAGCTGAGCTGGCTTCAACTTTTTTCAGCGCTTCAATGACGCAGCGACGCGTCAAACAATCATGTTTTTGTTTTGCCATTTCCGCTCACGTCTCCCCTCAATTCCTGTTCCATTAAAACAATGAAAGAAAAACGTATTCTTGCTGTCAGCCCCGTCCTATTTAATTTAACCCTTTTTTCTTTACCGTGACATAAACCAAAAAGATGCAGCTTGGCAGAGGGTGGCAGCTATCACGGGAGTACCAGGTATGTAATATACATTTTTAACCGTTCAATGGCTAGCTGTGCTAATGTGTTATTTAGCTAGCTTATGCCAGTGTTATGCTAGCTTTCTGTGTATTGCGGTGCACGCGGGTATGGCGAAATATGATGTTAAAACAGACACTGATCAAAAGCATACATATGTTCTAACCATATACAAACTTTATATGATGTAGCCTATCCCCTTTTCAAATGCGTATAACTTGCCCTAGCTAACTAGCTAATAACCAACTGAATTCAACGGAGTACAAGTCACGTTATTATTTTCTCATTATAACATAACCCTCCTCACACAAACCCACGATGACGTCAACGAGCGCTTGAGCAACAATTCAAACGCTACTTGGCGACAATGTAGCTGACCACATCTGGCTGTTTTGTAGCTATGTTGCCGGTGGTGTGAACATAGCATTAGGCCTCAAAGACACACGCAATACGTTATTAAAAGAAAAAAATGAATAAATGTATGTTTACACGAAAACTCCACTTTTCACCCTACAAGAATCTTTGAATTGGTACGGCTAGATTCCACTCTTTGCACTGATGGTTCCTCTCACAGGCTGATGGATGATGCTGAGGAGGGCTATGAAGGCGGTTGAAAGGTTCTCAGTAGCAGGGTAAATGATTAGGCTGTGCTCAGCCACAATATTCACATTACTTCAGTGTCTGCAGGTCCAGGCAGGGATCAATATTCTATTACTCTTCCAACTGAGCCGATCCCTGGACGGCAGGCCACCACAGGGAGCCCTCAGCCGCGGCTCAGACTCCACCAATCAATGCTGCGTACAGGGGAGGGTAAAAAAAATGTGTTTCGAGATCTTAACCCTGGCGACTGTCAGTCAGGGGTCTATAAAATGACATCCGAACATTGCTTCTCATAGGTGTGCCGACTTACGCGTGCAGAAACACATTTCAGACAGGAAGAGCTTCGGTGCTGATCTTTGTAAGGTGAGACGGGCTGCTGGGAGAGACTGGAGGCCTCCAGGGAGCACTGCAGTGGCCTCTGCTTCTGATTAAAAGTTTGCTTTTGCAGCAATCAGCTCTGCAGAGTCAGCAAATTGCTGACCTTGGTTGTGTCCTGTGTGTGTGTGTGCGCACGCTTTTGTTTCCCACACTTGACACCGTAGTGTGTACTGTATATGCTGTGATGTGCATTATTTATACACACACGTGTGTTTTGAAGGTTGGTACCGTTACTGATGTTTATGGTTAAAGCAGCCTTCTCCAGCCCATGTTGGACGGGATCAGGCTATCACAGGGCGAACACATACGTATGAGAAAAATTTAGAATCTGTGGGAGGAAACCACAGCTCTGAAACAATATGCAGACTTCACACAGACAGGCTGCAGATGAAAGATACTGTATATTCAGTGGGTTTCTAATCATTGATCCACTGTGACACGTTGGCTTTAGTTAGGTAGTCTACTACCTTTATACACACTTTATATTCCAAGGTAGTCCATATGCAAAAAACTGATTTAGCAAGCTAATAAATGTTTATTATTAAAAATATAATTAATAATAAACCATGACTGCAAGTAATTATTTTCATTCTCAGTTAATCTGTGGATTATTTTTTAGAGTAATTGTTTAGCCTTTAGATTTACAAGCAGTTGTGTAAATCCCAAGTTTCCAGAGCCTAAAATGACGTCTTCAAATTTCTTATTTTACCTAATCAACGGCTTAAAAAAAACCAAAACTTATAAAAATTATTCTAACTTTTCAGTCATGGTTTGGTTATCTTTAGGCACTAAAACAACTTGGTTAGCTAATAGCTTTAGCTAATGAAACTACTTGGTTAGGTTTAGCTAACAAACTACATGGTTTGGGTTAATAATAGACCCTTTCACGATGTTAAACAAGAGTTACAAAGATCTTTTAGGAAGAAATTCAAGGCTAATTTCTCGTAATTCTTCTGGCATTTTTGGCAGTTCTAGAAACAGCATTAAGCAGCATTACCACCACCTGCTGGACTGGACAAACACCAATTGCAATCAGATTTGTGATCTGGCTAACAATGACGTATATAATCGTGGCCAACTGTAAAAAAAAAAAAAGTGTTTTAAACCACATCTGGATTTTAGGTGCATGCTAGAAACTTGAGATGAAAAGTGTGAAAGATAAAACATTCACAAGCTGAGGTCATTGACCGCGACTGTCTGGTTCTTAATAACAAGCAGTTCGGTCCCAGTGCTGATGACCACTGTATGTTACATCTGTCTTCCTTCCTCTTTTACTTTTCTAACCCTAGTTGAGTGGTGCGAGTGTGTAAAGATAAAGAGCTGTTAAGTGGTGCTGTGCTTTCCGCTGCCTGTTGAGTAATGGCCGAGGGGCCCATCGACCCGCCGGTCCCATAAAGCAGACGGAGTGTTTACACCCAGGCCACTGCCAGCAGAGCTCTGCAGGCTGTACTAAAAATTAAGTTGCTCTATTATATATTAGGCTGCCGTTGACCTTTATATCAAAAACAGATACTACCCAGCCACGAAAATTATGGCAAAATAAAATAAAATATATATTAATAAAAATAAAAATATAATAAAATAATATTGCAGCTGTTCTTGCATATATTCTTTGTCAAAACATTCATAAAATCATTTATGAGAGAAGATGAAACAGTTTTTGTAGCTTCTGGCCTCTGTGTGGGCGTTGCTTAGGGATGCATGATGTGGTGTTTTTTCATCTGATACAATAGCCGATAAGTACCCGCTTCTCATGGCCGATACCATGAAAGATAACTGATAATTTAACATTTCGGTATTTTAAATGAAATTCATAACCTCAACTTATAATTTTTTGGCCTGATATACAGTATATCAGGCATCTGGGCCCCGATATATATATTTTTTCCCCGTTGACTGACGTTGCACGGAGAGGACATAGCGCTGGTTATGTGCCATGAGTGATTTAAGATGTCTGTCCCTTTTACAATATTAAACATTTGCTTGACCGGTGCAGAAAATAAATAAAACTTCTTCTTTTTTTTTGGTTTTGGTTAGCACTATTTTGACCAAATGAGTACAAAACAAACACCAGGGATATACTTTACTTAATGTGGTTTAATTCTGTGTATGTTTTTAGATATTTAGTTCATTTTATGCAGTGCACTTTGCAACATATTTGTGTTGAGTTATGGCCATTGTGTGTGTAGACAAAAGACAGGACGGACGGTGTGTCTCTCTGTTAAGGTGTGTGTACAATACGTGTGTGTTGTGTATGAATGCGTATAGGTGAGTGAGTGCAGTAGGCATTCGAGAGAGCAGCTCATTGAGCACCATGTTGTTAGCTGTGATGGAGGCCTATTTGTACACACTGTGGCAGAAAATGGACCTGAACACAGCAGCCACGGGAAATGTGATTTCATCAGTCCTCCCACAGTCGGAGAGAAGATCGTGAATCTGATACGTGGGTGCGTGAGGACAGATGGTCTCTCTCTGATTCATGAATTTGCCTCGATAACCTATTTACGCTCCTGTGTTTTCCATTATGGACTGTACACGCAGTCTTTAATGTGTTTTTTTTTACCCTACAAAGAACACATTCATAGAGTGTCTTTTCCCTAAAATAATAAAAAATATCACACCTGGGCTTAAAATCCAGAAATATCAGTATAAGCACCTTCAATCCTACTCGTGGGCATCATGGAAAACTTCAGCTTGACTTTAAGATGCAGAGAAATAGTTTTTCCAAATGTTGAATCCACCACACACACCTGCGAAAGCTGAACTATTCTCTGTGTGTCTTTGGGAGTGTAGGAGCTGTGTGAAGACCCTCACCTGTTCGTAGACGGCATCAGCGCACACGATTTACATCAGGGGCAGCTGGGTAACTGCTGGTTCGTGGCGGCGTGCTCCAGCTTGGCCTCCAGAGAGTCTCTATGGCAAAAGGTAAGTGTGTGTATGTTTGTCTCCATTTCTTCTTCTTCTTTTCTTGTCTTTGTGCAGCTAATGATCACTTCACATCATCTGTTAAACTGGTACTTTTAAAGAAATGTTTAAACACGTGGCGCCTTTCCTTCTGAGAGTGAGATGACTACAGCAACACCAGCGTCAGGTCTGTGTGTTATGTGCTGAGCCGGAGTCAGGACGTGGTTAGCCTAGCTTAGCATTAAAATATATCACATCTGTCTGAAGTTACAAGAGACAAGACGACCCAATGCGAAGCGACGAGAACACGCACCAAACACACAACACTTGCGTAAGGTGAAATACCACGTGTTTAGGGAATCCCATCACCTGTTACCAATGAAATGAACTTTACCATTGGAATGTTCCAAACAGGTGTTTTTGGAGCATTCCACGACTTTCCCAGTCTTTTGTTGTCCCAACTTCTTACAAACGTGTTGCTGGCATCAAACTCACAATAAGCATATATTTACAAAAATCATAAAACATCAAATATTTTTGTTTTTGTGTCAAAAGATGTTTTTTGGAATCAGGGTTCTACAAACCATTTCCAGTTGAGAGATATTGGAAAAGAGATTTTTTTTAAGTGCATATAATGGTTTCTTTTGGGTTTTTTTTAAAGTAACTTTCACTCAATTGTAATTATTCCACACTTAGTGTTTTGTGTCCATTAGGAACCATTATGAGAAGAAGTAAACACAAGAGGACTCATTATAGCGCCACAACGTCTTCCTTGGTCTCAGCAGACTCCATCAGTCAGTCGAAGCCTGATTGGTGGACTATAAAGTCGTCTCCCAGGACCGGCTGGAAGTACTAAAGCTAGATGTGTGCGCTCCATGGCTTCAGTGGGTAGTGAATGTTTTTTTAGCAGTCGCTTTTATCATTTCACATGGATAACTGGCAGAGGCAGCTTTCAATGCTAGTGAGGGCTCAGAGCAGAGAGGGTGACTGAAGAGACTGACAGACAGATGGATGGATCGTGAAAACCCTTTCAGGCTGCACTTTGTTGCATACGTGCTACAATTTTTATATGTTGGCGTCACTTTCAATTAAAGCCGCGAGTCAAAGTCTTGATGGCAGGTTGGACATTTAAAACACAGTTCAAGTTTGAATTGAGAAGATCAATCACCACTCTCATGTCGGTGCAATAACAATGAAGCTACAGCCAGTTAGCTTAGCATAAAACAGCTTGGAGTAACATATTGATTTGGTTTATGTAAGGGTTAATTGGGACACTCGCGGCCAGCCCGGCTACCAAAACAAAAACAAACCGAGGAGCTCAGATTACAACACACACAGAGAGGCAGTGTGACATCATTCCCTGGTCAGATGCCATTACTACACTATATTTTTAAGTAGCGAATAGTCTATATTAATGTTAAAAATGTGATATATTTAACCTTTAATTTATCTGTCTTCTGTTTCTTAGTGCCTTGTAGTGTAAATGCAGTTTTAAGCATTTTACACACAGATTCCAGTAAATGTTAAAACTCTGCATGAAGACTGGCACCAGTGCACTATTAGAGCTAGCTAGCACAAAGCTGGTGGTGTCATATTAACAAAAGACAATATTATTTGAAATGCACTGAGCTCTCGAGTTTCGGGTGTCAGGATCTGGTTCTGAAATGTTCTTTGGCATCCATCTTGACAGAGGAAACAAAGTGATTAGAGAGGTTTAATGGGATTAGAAACAAGATGCCTCGGCCTGTTGTAGCGAGGCGTTGGATTGTGACAGCCTGCTCAGACAGTGTGGACATATAGACATGCAAACACTGCTTACTATCTGTTCCTCTAGCTCTGTTTCAACACACAATCGTCACCCAGCTCCATATCCAATAATTACCTTTTTTTTTTTTTTTTTTACATCTGTTTATGTTTGATGATTTTATTCTAGTTTTTTGTGATTAATGCATCCATGTGATTGGAGATCTGGCTGACAGAGAGCCATATATGTGGCCCAGTTTAGAGACATTTCAGAAACACTGTTATTGTTTTGCCTTTTTGTCGCGTGTATTAACACTCGAGACTGTGGACGAGACCAGACAGGAAGCTGTTTGAACTGGCCGGCTCTCTGGAAACAGTCTGTCCTCCAGGTCAGCCTCCCTTTTTGGTTTAGAAAAGAGACGTTTTGATATCAAATGTCAGGTGCACTGTGGGAAAATCAGTTCTGTTTGCTCTGCCGCCTGTAAAGTGGAGTGGTTTGACATTTTGGGCATCACTATTCGCTTTCTGGCGCCGAGTTAGATGAGAAGATCAACACCTCTCACACCATTAAAATTACAACCGGTGGTTAGCTTAGCTTAGCACAAAGACTGGAAACTACTTCTTGGTCCAGATCATAACCTGCTCATTTGTCAGCTCTAGAGGTGCCGGTAGGCGGATTTTGTAAGCCAAACTAGCCGTTTCAAGTCTTTGTGCTAAGCTAACCGGCTAACTGAGTGGTATTGAACTTTCATCTAACTCTCCACCAGAAAGCAAATAATATTTTTTTTCCAAAATGTCGAACTTTTGTTTTAAATGTGAAATAAAGGGTCCAATTCTTGGCTCTGATTTTGCAGCCTTGTTAAAAAAAACAATCATTTATGTTTTATATTCTGAGTCAAAAGACTGGGGAGAAATCTGAAAAACATGTCAGGGAGGGGGGCTTTATCCTGCAGGCTAGCTCTGGTCCCCGGAGCCTGTAGTTTGATTCTTGGTGTATGCTGTCTAGTGACGAGCTGATGAATCTGAAGTCTGTTTTTTAAAGCAGCCCTTTGTGCAGAGATGTTCGTCTGTTCAGTCTCCTGTTGGCCACCAGCGTTACTTCCTGCAAAAGCAAAACAAGTACTGGTCCAAGTCTCAACGGAGCAGAAAATGTTCCCCAGTGACACATGAGTGCAGGTACAAAACATTTTGCATGTTAATTAACTGCAAAACGCTGCCAGACTTTATAAAGTACCTTTCATTTAGCTCCAGAGCTGTTGTCTCTTATGATCTTCTCTTGTTCGTTTAAATGTTAGCATGGTGTCTTTAATTATCATCACTTAATAAAAGGATGACCAATGAGCTAATATCCCCTGAACCCAGCCCATTTGTTGAAGTATTGTTAAAGGGTGACACTTACCAATGAGGTCACTCACTAATAATTAATATTTATGCATCAAAGGCTGAAAGCGAGATCGATTTAATTGAGACTCCTGAGATGGTGACATGCTTTGCACCAAAGAAAGAAACAAGTCTAACACCTGCTGACATCTCAGTTATTTTCTTTTCTGTCACACCTCATCCGACACACGTCTTCTCATTCACGCTCGCAGTGTGGAGCGGCGAGCTTTGCAGGCTGAGAGATGAAATCCACATGCCTCCCCTCTCTTGTTTGTCAGGGTCACCATGCAAGACGGAGACGGATGAGGCAGCAGGAACCTTTTCTCCCCCGTCCTCCCCCCACCTCCACTGGGGAATACTCACACACTGTCTCTATTCATTATCTCATTTCTGCTGAACCTGTCAGGGAGGGCTGTGAGTCAAAGAAGAACAGATACACCTGTTTGATTCATTGGATTTATTTATATTTAGCTGTATTTAAGCTCAACATCATAGGATACAAAGATACAAAGAAACACCTTTTGTGATCAAGAGTTCAGTCGTGAGTTCAGTGATGTGACATCCATACAAAAAAAATGCAGATTTAACCTAAAAATAACTTCTTAGCTAAACACACACGAGCACAGAAGAAGAGATCGTAGCAAGAATGTCTTTTTTCCTCAACTCTCCACTGTGAAGGTGATGGAGCTGTCGACAGTCTCAGGGCTGCAGCCTTCTGCAAACGCAAACAGGAAGTACATCACCTTCCTTACCTTAGCCAGCTCGGCAATCCTCTCGCCAAACTCGTGAGCGTCCGCCTCATAGCACTGGATGGGCGCGTTGCCGGCATCGGCCGGCGCCCTCCAGAAAACCCCATTGGGCTCCAGCAGCTGCCGCGTCATCAGGTTAGTGAGGTCCGGCGTCCAGAGCTGAGAGGTGGCCGTGATGGTGAGGCGTCCCGCCTGCGCCAGCCGCACCGTCCAGCGCTGGAACCTGAGGGACTGTTTGGGGAAGTCCAGCCGGTACACGGCCTCGTTGGGCAGCAGCAGACGTTCGCCATCCTGCCTCTTCTGGCCTCGCTGCTGCAGAGACTGAACCCGCAGGCGCATCACCTCCGTCAGCTGGTTGTCCGGCCGGAAGGGGAGCTCCAACTCCGTAGACATGCTTGGTCGGCACACCGCGGCAGGCTGAGGGGTCGATACCAACGGCAAGGCTGGATTAGATCGACAGCGTCTTCACTTTCTTCCTTCTGTCCAGTAACTCCTACTCTGTGCTCTCGCCTGCAGGCTTGTTCATTATGTCTGTGTAGCATCGATAAGAGAGGGTGGATCCTCTACAAGTACGGAGGTAAAGGTGCTAGGCAACAAGAACCAATGACGTTTGCAACCACAGCACAGGGTTTCCCCTCAGGGAACCGTGATTAGTGCTGTTTGTCACACATTTGTTTGTCTCATAGTTTTGCTTACAGATCCTTCTAATATCTGACATGATGGTAAGGTTCACACTTTGATGTTGGTGCTGTTGAGGCGGAGGAGGTGAGAGGAAAGCCCTCTCCTCCCGTTGGTGTTTGTTTTGACAGACAGCAGGGGAAAATAAGGTGCCGTCTGCCTGTGTTTCGGGTCGGTCGTTAGGTCTCCAGGTTCAGTTGCTGTATAGCGACACTTGGCCCAGATGAAATTTGAGATAGATAGAGCTTTTGCTCTCTCTCCAAACACAGTGCAGAGTCGGAGAGTAAGCAATAGCAAGGCGGAGTGCAGGAGAGATTGCCTCCCGAAGGATTACAAAATGACTCTGAGGTTTCTGTGGTGCAGCGCTTTGTTTTGTTTTGTTTTTTTCTTCCCTCCTCCTCATCTTTTCAAAGGAGCTGTTGCTGCCTCGCAGAGCCGCTCGTGTTGAGGAACCAGATTCTCTTTATCAGCAGAGTGTTGCCTCCCGTAGAGAGGTTTGACAGGAACTGCTGTTCGGTGAGCGCACCTTGACATCTCCAAGGACACCCGCTGGAGCGCTGTGGGTTCATTCACACGTGGTGTCGCTCGCTGCATCATTTGCAGTTTTTATTGGATGCCATATTTGCCCTGATGAAGGTTTCACAGGTGCCCTTTGCGCAGGTTGCCAGTGAGTCACAGTGGGGAAAAGCAACACTTCATACATTTTAAAAAGCAGACACGACATGAAATAATGCAGAAAATTAAACTCTGATAAACCTGATAAAGACTACGTTCAGCACATTCAGCGACATTAGTGAAGGACTGTGACTAATTTGTGTTTGGGGGTGGGAGGGTGGGGTTCCACTTGCTTTGCACAGTTGCTACCATAATGACTTCATCAAAATTGTTGTTGTATTAGCACTTCAAAAATACTTTGAGCAACACATTGATTACCTTATTTCTTATTTTTCAACATTTCACTACTTTATTCTCCAGCTTATTTTTGTGTTCACTCACAACTCACACTCTGTTTTCTGACTGCACACACACACACACACACACACACACCGGCTTGCCCCGCCCCTTTTCCCTCTGTTTCTCTCTCCCTGTGTCTGCTCTGTTGACTTTCTTCATCAGCAGCATGTTTTATAAAGCCGCCCACAAAAACAACACGCGTCTTGGATTTTTCACCCACGATTCCATTTTCACGACAGCAGGCGAGCCGCACGTGGAGGAGTTTTTCGAAATATCGGAACCAACGTGGTGCTGAATGACATCGCACTAACCCGGTGAACTTAAGGGCACAAGTAGGCCAGAATTAAACATGAGGGATGTAATGCCAGAGAAGGCCTCTCTTTGTTTCTCTGCACAACATGCGCTAGTTAATAGATCGGCTTTCTCTCGGACGGATAAAAAAATATAAATGGGCCTATAAAATGTTAAAATGGGTCGCTAAATATACTGTGGCGCATGCTAATATAACTGAGCAGCCCTCACAAGTAACTTCTATGTGTGGGGAACAGAGAGAGAGAACGAGAGAGGGGTGCACAGCTCCAAAAATAGAAAATTAATATGTGGCGGGCAGTTCTGATATTGTGGCGGGCCGGGAAATGCTGTTATTGCAATAAAAAACACTGATTTGTGCTACCCAGTTAATCAATCAATATACAGTTATTTATAATCAAATATACATTTTACACAAATACACCCAGGAAATAATTCTATGTGTTTTTTTTAAAATTTGAGTCTGGGTGAATTTAAACAGCAGAGATGGTGATGCTAATATCTCTGGGAAACATTGTCTGTCAACGTTGAAACCTATTAAACATATTTTTAGTCATAACTCACGAATTCACACACTAATTATGACTAAACTTCACTCAAACTGTGCTGATTGTAAAGATCTTCCGTGCTGCCGGGTTCAACATGTGTGTGAAGAATCAGAGGTTTTAGAATTTAGAGCTTCTTTGCAGCAACATCCATATTTGAAGCATTGTAGTCCACCACAAGCTCTTTGATTGTGTTGACGTTGAGCTTCGGGTGATTGTCGTTGCACCATGTGACCAAGCTCTCTATCTGTCACTACATATATTATGAGTCTGGACAGACGTGGATGGAAACTTCACTGGTGCGCGGAGGCAAACAACCACGAGACGGTGATTCTAGTTCATTTCTGATACCTGTGTGTTTTTATGTTTTTACCTCTTGTCAAAATAATAACTAGAGTTCACAAAATGGAGGCTCAGTTAGAGGGGCTTCACTGGACCATAGCAAACACAGGTAGCTAAAACACACACACACACACACACACACACACACACACACACACACACACACACACACACACACACACAGTTATTACCTCTCACCCCTGTCTTATTACAGCTGGATTTATGACTGAGAGCGTCATGGTGATAAATTTGTCCCCCAATCCTAAATGCATCAGCAGACATGAGGGTCTCACTCTGGCAGCCCACTCCGCCTTGACATTATTTATGCTCCACGGACCACCGGCTGTTTGTTTGCCTTACCTTCCCCCTCTGCTCTTCTTCCTCCATCCTCTTCCTCCCCTGCCACCCTCCTCCTCCAGGTCATTCCCGACTGGAAGGAGCAGGAGTGGGATACGGAGAAGCCGGACTCGTACGCTGGAATTTTCCACTTTCGCTTCTGGCGCTTTGGCGAGTGGGTGGACGTGGTGATTGACGACCGGTTACCGACGGTGGACAACCAGCTGGTCTACTGTCACTCCAACGACAGCAACGAGTTCTGGAGTGCCCTGGTGGAGAAGGCCTACGCCAAGTTAGTGTCAGAACCAACAAATAAACAGATCCAGTTTTAAAGAAGTTATATTCTTGATTAACTTATTAATCATTTTGTCTATTAAATATCAGAAAATAGTGGAAAATATCCATTCAACTTTCCCTGAACCCAAATGTCGTTCTGTTTACTGTGAAATAAACTGAGAAAAGCAGAAATTCCTCACACTGAATAAGCTGCAACCAGCAAATGTTTTACATTTTGCTTGTAATCGATTACCAAAATAATTGCTGATTAATAATCCGACGCTCGACTCATCGGTTTATGGACATCAAGTTGCAGCTCTAATAAACGTTCCCCGCCCGTCCTGCTCTCCCTGCAGGGTTTACGGCTGCTACGAGGCTCTGGATGGGGGGAACACGGCCGACGCACTGGTGGATTTCACAGGTGGGGTCTCGGAGCCGGTGGACCTGCTGGAGGGTCAGATGGCAACAGACGAGGTGGCCCGTAACCAGCTGTTTGAACGGGTTCTCAAAGTCCACAACAGAGATGGCCTCATCAGCTGCTCCATCAGGGTGAGCTAACAGCTGCACGGCAGGCTCAGCTACTAAACGTAATTAGAATATTTAGAATTAGAATTAGATTAAAGTCTCTTTTAAATCAAACATCTAAAGGTATGAGTGGAAAATATTGCTCTTGCAACTAAACCTCTCAAACGTGTCTCATGATATGCTGCTTCAGTGCACTTTAAGAACAGATATTACAAGGAATTCGTACACGTTCAAGCCATTTTCCAGGTTTCAGACTAGTCTTTAAAACCTGTTTTATTCACTATTTGTACCATATGAGGTGTTTATGTAGGACAGAGAAACCTTGAGCACAGCACTGCACTCACGAGTAGATATCTCCATCTTTAAATGCTAGCAGACATTCTGCAGACTTCACCCGTGTTCAGATGGAGGTTTTCTTCCACTTTTATTTGTTAAAATAAGTCTATATTTCTCTCTGACTTGGATTAGACTAACCTAAGAGCAAAATAATGACTGTGTCTGGATCACAATGTGATGCATTCTGTCCGATCTGATTTAAATGAATCCTGCGTACGTTCACTCCTGCATTCACGCTCTTAATGCAAATCTCGATACAAGTCGAGTCCATTTTATTTGACCTCAAAGGGCTTAAAGGGACATTTCACCACAAAATCCGTACATAATACAGAAACACGTATTTTCCCTTGTACCTGTAGTTCTATTTATCCATCTAGATTGTTTTGGTGTGAGTTGCCGAGTTATGGAGATATCAGCTGTAGAGATGTCTGCCAAATATAATGCTCAAATATAATGGAACTAGATGGCACTTTGCTTGTGTCGCTGGAAAAACTCAACATCGATGTCTCTTTCCAGAAATCATGACCCGGTTACTCAAGATAATCCACAGACCTTGTTGTGAGCATGAAAAACTGCAGATAAGAGGAAAAAACTTTCTTTCATTGAGTGTGTGAGAAGCGTCTTCTGCTTCTAGCTAGTGAGAGCTCAAACTGATTCCCTCCAGACACATTGCAGTTCCTCAAATATCGTCTGAAACTCTTTTGTAGAACTTCATTACAGTTTCAGTTTTATGTTATTGTTGATGTGTTTCAAATAGAGCTTAATGAATGATGCTTCAAGGTTCGAGGCAAAGAAATTCTCACGTCTCTTACTGCCTGACTCGAACAACAGCCAATTCGCAGTCCCTCATTGTGATTCAGAGTCGGGTGGAGTTCAATTTTTAAATGTTACGGCTCTTTTATATGCATGAGTTTTTACACTGAAGGGTCTGTTATTCAACCACAAGAGTAATGAGAGCTCAGAGAACGTAACCAACACCTTACAAAAATGCATTTTCCACATTTATTCATCATTCTTGTTGCTTTAGTTTGTATTGCTCAATCTTAAATTGTTATTCTGGGATGAATGAATTCTGTCCTCTGGGAGACCCGAGACTGGTCTGCTGTTACTCTCATTTCATTTTCATCTCTCTTGGACAGACAAAGGGGAAAAAGGGTGAGAATCAGCAGGAGAGAAAGGCATTGTGGTCTGTGAAGTCCTGATGGGTCCAAAATATGGATCTGATCAACCCGTGGAAAACCTATCCCGAACCTGACAGGCATAAATTAATTTTATATTGGAAAAGAGAGACCTTATTTTAAGAGGACCCAAACATAATTAGAATTTGGTTGGCCCAAACAGACCCGAGTGGAGTTAGGAAGTAGGAGGAGCTAGTTCTGTGATACAGTAGTACAAGCCTGCGTATATAAAATCTTTTATGTAGAAGGAAACTATGACTCCAAAGTGAATTTTGGCAAGAAACATCCAATCACAGAGCTTAAAATGATATGATATGTGCCGCTAACGGTGGGTGAAAGTTAAAGATGACAGTGTTGAGAAAACTGTAAACACAATCTGCAGCTTAAATCAATTTACTTTTGGATTCTGGATTTTAGAGTATTTTTCCCAAATCTTTGAGAAAAGGAAAAACACCTGGCACATACCGCTAACTTAAAGAAATAACCGGATAAGTCATGGGGCTAAATAGTGTAATATATATGATAGTGTAATATAATCAGAGGAAAAGCCACCAGGACTCCCATTAGCTGGTTTTTAGGAGCAGTGGGATCAGTATCAGTATTCCAATTTGGACAAACCAGTGTTTTAGAACTCCATGCCTGATACTCCGACTGTTTCTCAGCTTTTACAACCATAATAATGTATGAAATTTGCAGTGTAATGTGTCACAAAAAGCCAAGTGCACTGAACACATAATTATTGGCTGGAAGAACCGATTTTCAGATAATGCTGCCTGATGACTCTCACCCCTCTTCAGTTTGCTGCCCAAAGCTTTTGATCCACGAGTGGTGAAAGCGTCACATCACTTTTATTTTTATTTTCTGAATCACATACATTCACCGAAGATCTTCCAGCAAATAAACTCCCCCAAAATGTGCTCCCACACACAGCCATGAAAACTTGGCTTTACAAGGTGCAAAATGGATGCAGAAGTGGTTTCACTAAACAATCTGGGATTGTTGAGTTTTCCAGTATCGTATCCAACAGATTTAATATAAATGTGGTAATAAAGCAAAACTAAAGTTTTACAAATCAACATTTTTATAGTCACAATTAGGGGTGTCGTGATATGCTGGTATAGTGATATTTTAATAGTATATTTATGATAATATCCTGTAATCCAGCACAGATGTTAGGCCTTGTGGAACTTTTTTTTTAACAGTTCATCCGGTTGCTTTTTCACTATTTATAAAGTTTAATTGTTCTTTTTGTGCACTTTTGTACAGTTCTGGTTACACTCTCTCTCTGCACCGCAATACACTCGAATTTTGAGTGTAATAATTTTGCAAAAAAGAGAAAAAACACATAATAAACAAACTAAAAGATGAATTTGCCTGATAGCAGAGATGATATTGTTATTGTTAATTCTTTAGGCCACTTCAATCGTGTCATGAAACTCAGCCGTCGTAACAGCGAATCAAATCGCACTGACAATCCAGATCTCAGGAATTTCTTTAGGAAGTACAATATCATCATAATCAATAGAAATAATGGCTAAAGCTACAAAAAACACCCCTGTTGTAATAAAAAAAAGAATAAAGTTTTGTACAGCTGTACAACAGAAGTAATCATGGTCCCTGTTTGTGTTTTACCAAACACCTACCTGTTTGTAATGTCCCCGTGTACTGCTGGGTACCAACTGCTTCAACCATTAAACCTGATGGTTTCGCAGGCGACCACAGTGGAGGACATGGAGGCCCGGCTGGACTGCGGCCTGGTCAAAGGCCACGCCTACGCTGTGACGGACGTACGGAAAGTCCGGCTCGGTCACGGCCTGCTGGCCTTCTTCAAATCGGAGAAGCTGCACATGATCCGAATGAGGAACCCCTGGGGAGAGAAGGAGTGGAGCGGCCCCTGGAGCGACAGGTAACCACCACACTGCCACCTGCAGGTGTGGATGAACTACTGCAGCTCGTCGTTGAGGCTCGTTGAGCCGTCTGCATCCATCCGCCTCAGACGTGGAATATTTCCAAAGCAGAAACAATGGGTTTGTCCTTCCATGTGACCTTGTTGCGACCACTTTAACAAATGTTACCAGTTTGATTTTAAAAGGACAAAGTGCTTTAGTCCACTTTGTCTCTCAAAATTTCATCATGAATGAGCAAACAACAAATATATCATGCTGCACAAAGAGAAACGTCATGTAGACGATGAAAAATAGATACGCAATCAAGCTAATGGACCCGAGAGCAAAGATGAACGACTGAATTCAGCCTCTGTTTTTCTTTGAGAGCAATAACAAACAGCTCTTCTATCAGGACAGAATCGAGCTGACTTCAATTCAGACGTCGAGGTGAATCAGAATGACTGGTTTGCACAAGTGGACATTCAATCAGGTGGACAAAGCTGTTATCGCTCCCGAGAGGAGAATGCTTCATTCCAGCTCTACTTTTTCCTTCGGGGAATCGAGATAAAGTTGCCCCCTCGACGTCGCTCATTCTCTAAATTGTTAGCTATCTGACTCCGTGAGACAAACAGGGAGGTGGTAAAGCAGGATCATAATGGAGTCTGAATTATTGATAAGAGAGAAAGATGTTATTAAAGTGAGTCATCTCTCTTCTTTCTCAATCATTCTCCCGCTGAATAATTCATTCGTACGGTTTGTTCAAACCTGTTACTGTAAATGGAGTCTGACAGACTGTTGAGACGTTTGTCAGTGAATCATAAGCAGTGAGACATAAACACAGAGCTAATGCATCCAGTAAATACACCGTGTTTCCCCTGACATGATTAGATATGATTCACGCTAACGAATACACAGGCAGAGTTTACATGATAGGACACGTACATCATTTATACACTGATGCAGTTACTGAGAATTTAAATTTACAAATACTGTGATTATTAAAAGATTCACAGCTAAATGTGTATTATTATTCTATTATATTTATCTTATTTGCTGTTTCTCTTTGAGCCTAACTCAAAAGCAAAAATAACCCATGAACCCAAAACTTTCATGACCTCAGTAGGCAAAGAATTGTCAATTTGTGTTGTGAAGTTTTGGATTTATAATTCAATACAGAAGTACTAAAATGATGGCTAAATGGTATATTAAGCAAAATGTATATTTTCACAGCACTAATTCAGTACAACAACAGAATCATGTCGCAATCATCAGTCTATAAACTTCAATTATTTCCTGTTGCTTTTAATTTTCCATTTTTTTCAAGGCTAATGCTACCTTCGCTAAGTGTGAAGCTGCGCAGCTAAACACACTTTCAGTAATTTTACTGGAAGCAACAATGGAACTGAAAAATATATTTAATGACGGTGATTACAAATCAGAAAACGGCGAGATTCCATAAGCAACATTTAGATCAAAGGTATTGTATAAATTTAGTAAAATAATAAGGAAACGTGATTCACAGAAATATAGACTAGCAAGTGGAGTGAGTCACTTTCATTTATATAATCAAAAGTAGACAGTAGTTTTTTTTCTGTGAAAGTCCTGGAACTCGATACCTGACCACTTGAAATTTGCCGCAAACTTTACTATTTTCAAGAGAGCTACCAAATCCTGGTTAATTCAGCAACAATCATGCACAAATACCATTTAATCCTAATTTTATTTTATTTTATTTTAATGCTTGAAATGTTTTAATGCTCCTTGTTTTTAAACATCTGCTGTAATTTGCCTTGTCATACTCACTATACTCCATTTCACTGCTTTACTATTTAACTCTTCATAAAAGTGTCGCAAATTAGCAACTGCTATAAACGCTATGATACTTGCATCATACAGCTGTTTCCAGTCTGTCTACGTTTACTGTATCTGTCCCTACCAAATAAACCATAAATAAATAAATACCAAAAGTGACAAATCACAATGTGAAAATGCGTAATGAAAAACTCCCCCAAAAAACCCTTTAAGAGGGAAAAAAAAATTGAAGAAACCTCAGGAAGAGGTGGGATCCCTGTGCCAGGACTGTATATATTTCACAATAAAGACCTACCAGGAGAGGGAGGTATAATAAAATAAAGCAGTTAAATGTGGATGCAAGTAAAACACGATTTTACCCTTTAGCCAATTCTCACAAAACGTGCAAAAAGATGCTAGAGAAATAAAAAAAACAGGCAACGAACATCTGATAGCTTTTGTCTTAGAGCTTGTCAGATTGGTTCTTCTGTCTTATGTCGGTCTTTACTCGCTGCAGTTCGGAGGAGTGGAACAAGGTGAGCAAGAGCGAGAGAGAAAAGCTCGGCGTCACCGTGCAGGACGACGGCGAGTTCTGGTGAGAGCCACTAAAATACGAACAGTTCTGTTGTTCCCTTATCGTACACCCGTTTATTAAGGTGGTGCTGGCATTTTAAAAAAAATGTATGAAGGGTATATTTGAATGATTACAGGATTATTAATTGATTTATTAATATTGACCTAGTTGTGTATCTGAACACCTTACCTGAACTTACATCAAAGTAACATCTTGTTTGTCTAAAGGTGCAATCTGTAAGATACGGCCATAATTTTAGTTTAAAACTATAAAATAAAAAGGAACATCATCAACATAATGTGAAGAAACATCAGTGTTGATGTTACGTCAAAGACGTCTATGTGTTGTGTTGCAGAGATATCTACTGAAGTTAGCATGCTAACCAGCTAGCCCCGGCCCGTCC
>JBBPCS010000226.1:4305108-4327496 GCA_037974645.1 Hollardia meadi
GCATATGTAAGTCCCAAATGAAATGTAGTGTAATCACCCCCCCCCCCCCGCTCTTTCGGACGTCTGCCTTCCTCCCTATGAGCGGCGAACAGATCTACAACAAGAACATAATCGTGGACACCTTCCTGGGTCAGGTGATCCTGTTCAGCGACCCCAACGAGCGGCAGGAGCAGCACACGCTTCACCTCCGCGACAAGGGCAGTCGCCAGGACAACGACCTTCCGGGCACGCTCACTGTGCGCCTGATCACCTCGACCACGCTCACCAACATCTGATGCGCTCGTTACGATGATCAGCTCTCGAGGTGGCGCTCAATCGTGCCCGTTCATTCATCCTCAGACCACCGCGGGGGCTCACTGTGTCTTTTTGTCCGCAGCTTTGTGTCTCTTATTGTTTCTTGTGCTTCAGCAATTAACTTTGTTTAAAGGCTTTTTTTAAGGCCTGTACCTACATTTCTGGATGGAAGATGCCCATCGGTTCATATTAATTATCTTTAAACACATTCCTGCCTGAATCTAGTGTCCGAAATTTGTTCTTAAAGTCGGTGTTGTAGCCAGAATCTCCATCCTTTAAGAAAAGGCCATTATTAGCCTGTTTTCTTATTTTATTTCTGCATCGTTTTATATTCATGTACATATGCAGACACTCTCCATGCATGTGCCAATGTTTCCAAGGGCTATGCATTGCCTTAAGGTTGAGTCTGTCTTTCCACCTTGAGGAGGCGGCGAGGGGGTGGGGGGGGGGGCGCTCATGTTAAATACTCTTTTATCGTCTCTGTCAGCCGTCCCACGATGTTAGCACAGCCTCCATTCCTCAAAATCTACATTTCGCCCCTCTTCCCGTCATAGTTTCAGTTTCTAATACCGTTTGCTCTTTTATGTCTGTGCATAGTCGTCCCCGCTCGCCCCGACACCTCACACCAGTTTGCCGGTGCTTTGGAGCGCATGCAGTCACTTTTTACTGTGGACTTTACGAAGCCAGCAGCAGCTATTCTCTCCCTCTACTGAGAGCTTTTCAGTGTTGTTCCCTCGAGTGCGCTCATGTGTGAAATCCTGCCTCCCGTCTTCCATCACGAGCACCGTTTCAAACTCCTCGAGACGCTTTCCGCCGGTTGTGATGGACGATCTCAAAACTGCATGGCTTTTAAAAAAAACAACAAAAAAACAGTTTGCCTGTGCTGCACATCTCTGCGGTCGTAGCTTAACAGCCGGTGCTTTTGATAGTGCTACCCTTCCTCTTGGATCCCCCCCTCCCTTCATGTGTACACCTTCCGAGTCCAGCGGAGTGCAAGGATTCACCCTGACATAATCAAGTGCTTTATGGGACCAAAGATGAGCCAGACCCTCTGCTCTCTTAGTCCCTTTCGGACCGGCCTGGCCTGGCCTGGCCTGGCCCAAGCCTAGCTACAAACCACCACCCCCTGTGCCACATCATCTCTTAATGGCAACACCACTGCCTGACGCTTCCTCTGACTTGAGTCTGGGGGCCCGGGCCCAAGACTCATGCCACGTGACCCCCGAGAGACAGCAGCTGTCGGCACAGAACAGGTGAGTGTGAGAGTGTGTGTGTGTGTGTGTGTTTCCTGCTAGTTCCAGCCTTGCTCTGAATGGGAGTGCTTGGAGTGAACGTATACTGTATATCTGTTAATGCACGTTGTACCTGGAAGTAGACGATTTCTGCTGAAAGGTGTGAACCGAAAGGAGAAGAGCCCTTTCGGGGAACACACACCTTGCACTTTAAATAATTTTAAAGCGGGGAAAAAGACCCTTACGGATGAAAGGAAGAGGAGTAAGCGCAGAGGAGACGTCCTGCCAAACAACCTGTGCCATCGCTTTGGTCCTGGCTTTGCCTCCACGGCAGGAAAACAACGGTGGGCGTTTGATGAACTGTTCAGTGGTTTCAGAAGGATTTCAGATGGCTTTTGCATTTTGAAGCAACACTGGTTTAATGGAATCTATCTCTGATGGCATTTCTTGCATCAACCATGTGGCCATCCGGTTTGACCTTATAGCACTGAGGCTTTTTGTGACAGAAGCCCAGACAGGAAATCACGACTTTTATTTGTTTCAAAAGTGCAATATCATTGCAGAGACTTTTCATTCTAATGGACTTTTGGCTCTGTCTTGATCTCTTCTTCTTCTTGTGTTTCATAAGTATAAGTTACAATCATCATGGAGACATTTCCTTTGAATGTAAGACAAACAGTTAGTGGACTAATCTCTCAGTATTCCTGATTTTTCAATGCCTTTTTTCATTACTTGAACTGTCCAGACGTGGCATTCAATCGATCACACACACCTTTGTGTACAGCATCTTTATAAATGTGTCTTGCATGGGTTATTTTTTCCAATATGTTCATGGCCTTGTATTGTACTGTTCAATTGTTACTATATATATATTTATTCTTTCTATCTCAAAAGTCTTGGAAATGCTAGTTTTGAGCATGTCTACACTAATGCACCTCATGTCCGTCCGATCATATCAGCAGGTTTGAAACTGTTATGTCTTGTAATACAGTGATGCATTCATAATGCCTCTAGCATTAGCAGCTGTTGTTGACTACTATTTAGGTGCTATTTATCTTCTCTGTGCTCTTTTATGTTGTTTTCAGTCTGACAGATGGACAGGAAATGAGTGTTTGGACAAGTTTGGGAAATGTTAGAAACTGTGGTGCCAAACAGTGTGAGGTAAGACATGTGAGCATGTGCCTGGGCAGCTGCTGGGTTTTATTTACAGACCAGGTGGGAAAGGAAAGAAACCCTTCACACTCCCTCACTGAGTACTGATGAAGTGTCCTTGTGCAAGGCGCTGAGCTCCTACCTGCACCAGAGGAGCTTCCAGGTGTGACTGTACGATCAAAATCAGCTTGTAGTGGTTAATGTGAGAGATTATTGGTGCCAAAGATTGTCAGTACAGTAACCAGTGGGTGACATTAGCTCCACCCCATGTGTGCCGAACCATGTTTTGCCTTTAGATTCGAGTCACAGAGCTAAAAGCTAATCTTCTTAAAAAATGGTCTTTGAAACTTATTGTTGCTCTGAAGGAATTTACAGAATCTTCAAAAGACTCTTCTAAGAATCTGGATGAAAAAAAAAAAATATTCCCATCGCTGCACAATAAACAGGCACACATTATGTCACGTTACACCCCCACGTCTCTTTAACTCGCAGTATCTTCTGTTTCAATTATGGTGTGCAGTGTGAGCTTTGCAGATGGTTTTCTGGGATATATCAAACTGTCTGATTCAGACTTCCTCTCCAACATGAACAACCTAAAGTTCAGATGTAGTTTTGAAATGTAGTTGCAAAGAAAATAACACTGAATATTGTTCAGAATATTGAATATTGCAACAACTGGACTAATTCATCAATTATTCCCTGAATTCTGTCCAGCAGTGCTGGTGAAATAAAATGGAATTATTGACAATATGTCCAACCATAGTTTTAATTAAAATTGACACAAAATGCTAACTTGGGAAAATCAGAAGCTTCCTCCAGCTGCAATCAATGTGTAGCTCTGTGATTCGAATGTAATGGTAATACATTTAGAGGGATCAACTGGGGTTACGTGACACTGGCATCAACTAAATACGAACAGACACATTTTAACATGGATTGGGCTAAAATTAAAAGATTTGGACTTTTAAAGGCATAATTAGGATATTATCAAGAAAATATTATGCAAAAAAATGACTTTAGGATAAAAACTGCTACACGGTACATTCATGAATGCCAATTCAAGCTAACTGTTAATTTAATATCTGTGCCATTGTAATAGCTGCTAGGTAATGCCTGCTGTTCAAACTTTATTTGTGGCAGAAGGTATTTTGAATTGAAAACTCCTTATTAGCCAAGTAAATTTGTGTCATGGATTTTAGTTAAATTATATTTTCATACAGAGAACGAAGTGACGCCACAGATGTGCCATAGCAGAAGGCAACAAAGAAACCCAAATACAGTGTGTATAACCCACCAATGAGAAGCAAGCGTTCATCATATTTTAGCTATGTTAGCGACAGTAGCTAATGTATTTCCATGGGCGAGAACCTATTACATCAGGGTTCAACAAATGCTTTTAATTACGTGTAGCTTTATGTTGAGCAGTAAACAGCTAGCCATGTAGCAGCTAGTCAGCTAGATTACCCTACCTGAGTCGCTGCACGATGTTACTGGAGCATGCACGAGCACTTACGCCATATTGGAGAGCTAGTTACGGCAACACCACTTGGACAAACCACACCAGAACTGCAGTAAAACTGTTAATTTGTTATGTTATGATTCTGATTATATTTGCTAATGGCTACTTCACACAGCGGTGTGTGGTTGCCTGTCGTAGCATAGCTTTTTTTTTAAATGTTCACATTGTTGACATTTATGATTTGGCAATATTGTTTGAATCTTTCATGCCAATAAAGGCTCTTTGAATGAATTGAAAAATAAAAGTTATACAATGACAGACAACAACGCACCATCGTGCCTGGATGGTAATTATTTTGGTGATTCCTGAGCTTTTCATTTAGCTCGATCACCAGCTCAAACCTTTAGTTAATTCAATGACCAAATACCTGCAAAAATAATGACATTTCCCTCAGCGTCAGCTGTAATTTAGTGCTAATAAGTTATTGTTAACATGCTAAAACACTAAAGTAAGATGGTACCAGCTAAACATACACATAGCTAGCATTGCCACAGTAATTATGTTAGCATGCTAACATTAGCTTGTTGTTCAAGGTGCTGCAGTGCCTAAATACAGCCTCACAGAGCTGCTAGCATGGTTGTAGACTCTTAATCTTTGATGTTTATCTCAATAACAAGTGAAATACATCATTGAATATCAATTCAGTTATCAATTATCAAAAAATATGTACATTCACGAGTGAATTTGATCTTGCATGTGTACAGATAGCAAAGTAGAGAAAAGAGCAGCGAGCGAGAGTCTCTGCTTGTGCATCCAATGTACCTTAAAGCAGGAACGTAAGGCCCATTTCTGATTGGTTACAAATTTATGAGGACCACCTTCCCAAATAAATCTTAACGTGACGAAAAAATGGAAATATAAATACATTCAAAACCATTTTGTGCCACTGCATCCGAGCAAACCTTAGCTAGCTGTGGCAGATGTTGGCTCGTAGTGGCAGATGTTAGCTAGCTGTGGCAGATGTGGTCATTCAAGACTGGTCATTAAAATTATGCATTTTAATCCGGCATTTTGATTTATGCAGATACTTGGGCACTTTTAGATATAACAATAACTATCTTTGTAAATTACAAAGCACACTAGAGGATGTTCCGACTGGTTAAGAATAGCTGCATTAAAGGGTTTTAAGGCTAAAAAGGAGTGAATTTGTATTCATGAATGTTCCATGTTATTATTAGTTGAAAAACCTTTCTTCTGTCATCATAGATTTTATATTCCTCTTGAACAGATGCTAGAACCATATTTGATTTTAAGGTTTCACATCAGGTTTTCAGCGACCAGTTGGGTTATTTATATGGCTCCCTTTTTTTTTCTTTCCATGGATTTGGCACCGAAGTTCAACTGCTAACACCTGAGTGCTTTGATATATGGGACTATTTGGCCTTCAGAGTCACTGTATTTCATAATCAAACAGTTAGAGTTGGGAGCCAAAATAACAGTGTGTCAAGCTTTAAGTGAAATCTCATCAAGGCGTTCCTCTTCGAGCTTCTACTCATGTGCCACAGCAGTGCCAAAAAGACGAGTGATACTGTACGTTGTAAAGATGTTTGCCATGTAACTGTTGGACAAATGTAAGACAGGTGAAGTTTGACATTTTTTGGTCTTCTTTTTTTTTTATTTTTGTCTTTGCTATGGTTACTCATTGTAATTGTTGCACATTGTGATTATTTGCCAAAAGTGTTATGGCTTTCACTGTTAAATACAACACACACAAACACTCCAGCTACTAGACTAACCAGGCTTGGTTGAAGTTTACGGACCTTGACTGGGTTTTTGACAGTTGCTATAAAGCTTATCGGTTTTCTGTATAGATTTTCCACAAGGCCATGCCAAAGCAGGTTTTACAAACACGAAACGATTCCAATGAAGCTGAGCTGCGTGAAACGGTGGTGACTTTTGTACGAATCCAAAAATGCCAGTGCATGTAGCAAAACCGTTTCAAATCTGCTCGAATCATCAAGAATCACAAAAACAAAACAAATATTTTTGTTTCTCAGAGTGTTGTGAAACATAATCCGCTGTTGCTACTTTAATAAACATACTGTGTGAAAAACTCATGTTGCACACTTGCATGCATTAAAACAGTATCCAGTTTTCTCATATTTTGTATTAAGTATAAGCTGCAGTATACAGTATGTATATAAAAGTAGCAGCAACTTGATTTATCAGTTAATGTTATGGGATCCACGTTTTGATGGATGTTATACAGTATATTCTAGACACTTATTTCTAAAGGAAGATGTTCTTGTTCACTACCTCTAGTGATCAGAAAGAATATTTTGAGGAATCAAGTAAATCTATCCTTAAATCCTTATTCCTAGCCCCATGATGCGTTGCATCAATTACAGCCAGGACTTTAACTGAATCGGCGTCTGTGGGAGTTAGCGGCAGCAGGTTTCTTCTCTGAGAGATTTGGGAGAAATAAATGATGTGGGAACACAGAACTTTTAGGGTGCTTTCACACCTAACCTGTTTTGTCCAGACTTTCAGACTTTTCAGTTGGATCCGAACCAAAATTACAAGTGTGACACCTGGACCGCCGGACCTTGGTCTCAACCGAAAAGCCGAACCTTCATCCGACAAAAAGAGGTGGTCTCGGTCCAGATAAAACTGAACGGGGTTTGTTTCGTGTCTAGTGTGAAAACATTTTTCGGACCAATTACAGGAAGTTACAGCAGGCCATCATAATAACCGGAAATTGGGAAAGAGAAAAATGAGCCGTGGGAACATATGGGGAGAGGAGGAGACCGAGTTCTTGAACTATGGTCCGACGACATTATAAAAAGCTCAAAAAAATGCCGACACTTTCCTGGTATTTTCGGAGAGGATGGGAGAGCAACGGGGGGGGGGGGTTCATGTTAAGATCTTTAGTTTGCTGGCACAATTGCAATGTGAAAGCAAAACCAACCGGATCAAATGTATACCACGTCGCAAAAACATGAACCTTGGTTTGGACTTTCGGGTGTGAAAGCACCCTCATAGGTCAGCCTCCCACCTATCGCTGGTCGGAGGCTGAGGGATGATCACACATTATATACTTCCCTAACGTCTCGATGGAAAGGGAGGATACCTGAAGCTTTTTCCCTGTTTATCACTTCGAGACAGAACAATGACATGCTGACAGCTGAGGTTTGCTCTCCTGTTGGTCTTATAGATATGCATGTGTCTGATGCTACGAGACACTGGTAATGGAGCTCCAGAACGAGTACACCAGGTATTAACGTTTATCTCAATGACAGCATTTTGTAGACTGTACCGGATACCTTCTGCAGTCATTGACATTTTTATCTGAGATCGCGTCTTGTCCACTCAAGGAATGAGCTTGTTATTCTTCTTGTATTTTTCTGCTGATGTTTATTAACTGGAGACTGGAATACCTACTGCATGGTGACACTTCTAGATGATGCTACAGTCTTTATAACAAGTATCTTTTATCAGTATTTTATAACCTTGTTAATTTTATATATCCACTTTACCTTGCGTTCCAAACTGGTATGTTTACTGGTAGCTAGGTTTCAGAGAGCTGTGCTGTATGTTCTGTACTGTGTGCTTGTCTGTGTGTTCTTTTTCAGCGAGAGCTTTCTTTTTTTCTTTATCAATGCGTGTTTGTTGAATTTGCTCCTCGGTTACACTGTGGTTATTTTATAGCTACAATCTGAAGTTATTATTTTTTCTTTTGTATTTAATGTCAACTTGTGGCATGACTTTGAAATAAAACAGAAAACCTATTTTGGGTTGGTCATTTTATTTTATTCAATCTTTATTCAATTAGGAATTAAATATCATTCCTTTGGGGTTTTTTTTTTTTAAAGAAATGTATTTATTGAATTTTCAACATGTAACTCCAAATACTAAAACATTCAGATAAACCAATAAGGTGAACTTGTAAGGTTTAAGAACATTTATATCAAGGCGTCATCTAATTATACTTTGACAGGGCAAGACAACAAAAGTACACAGGAGATAATTAAAAAACAAAAAAAGCGTAAACAGTATAAGCCAGAGGTTCTAGGACCACCTTCCCAAATAAATGAGAGAAAAATCATAACATGATGGATGATACTGGGCTGTGACAAGATGTCACCACATTAAACACACTGTTACACACTGATCATAACTTTTTCATTTCAAAAACCATTTGGTGCCACTGCATCAGAGGGAACGTTAGCTAGCTGTGGCAGACGTTAGCTAGTAGAGACAGAGCATGTTTATCTGGTGATTTTTAAATAATTGAAATGATGCATGATTTGGAATTGGAACATGCAACAGACAAAAGAATATCCAAACCTCAATCCAGAAAAGTTGGATAGTGTGCCTTTTGTTTCACATTTACTGTAATACATAAATTTAGGAATCCAGAAATTAACATAATCTCTTTTTCAAGAGAGACTTGGACAAAATTGCAGCGTAAGCATATTGAATGAAAACGAAGATAAACTAGAGGAGAATGACATGAAGGGTTTTGTGTATTTAAACCCGGATTGCTGGACTTTTTTCATATAAACGATCATCTGTTACCTTGAAGCTCATTTCAAAGAGTTCACACAATCACAAGCTGATCACCGACATATAAATCTCTCTGTATTTTGCAGTATATCAGAGTTTTACCAGTGTTGGTGTTGACTTTTCTGGCTCACCGGTAGCGATGCAGGTAGGTGCCTTGGGGCCTTTCTCAAACTACCCTCTACACCCTCTCCCTAGCAGCTTCCACTCCATTTGCATGTCCTTGTGGAGCGTACGCTACATTAAGTGCCATCTCAAACCAATTACCCTGGAGTGGAAGTGGCTTATCAACTCCTCCCCGTGAGTCTGCGTCATGCTGACTTACTGACCACATGCAGCTTTGTGTTGTGATCATCATGGAAGACGCTTCTTATAAAAGTTCCATGTGACTACGGGAACAGACATTATGCTCACATATTGTCACACAGACGTTACAAACGTATAGTTTGCATTGTCTAAAAATCAAATGTACCCTTCTCTAGTCCAGAAAATGGTAGATGTGTTAATTTGAATGTAAAGTGTATATTTACAGGGATTTTTGCAAAAGCTATGCAGCTTATAAACATCAGATTGAAAAGTCTGTGAAGATTCGGAGAAAAATGAATTGGTTAGCTATCATAGAATATACTGATCTGAACCCTTGGTTACGAAAAGGTGCGACAGTTGCTGTTTCCGCTGGAGAGAGGGAAGTTCGTCCATACACCTTAATGAGGGGGCTTCATTCAGCTACGGGTGTGACAGAGTACACTATGTGACGGAGTGGGTAGGGTCCGGTTTGAGAAAGGCCCAGTCCGCCTCTGTGCCTCGCTCCAAACACATTTTTACTTCCTCAGCAACAGCCAGTGCAATTTTCCATCTCCCCACCAGATGCCCTCGGACTTCCCCTCGGTCACCTGACTGGCCCACTCAACTACACACCTGTTTCCAGTTCCCTTATTTGCTCTGACCTGGACTTCCCCACCCACCTCATCACCTGCATCTCATTCCCTAATCAGCCACCATTTATACCAGTCGTCTTTCTTTGTCAGATTTTCTAATGTTCGCGTTGCTCTCTAACATTCTGTATTTCCAACCTTCCTGTTGACCTTTGACACTTTAGGTAACCTTGCCTGATTTGCTTGTCTGGACTGATTTCTGGTTTTGACCTTCACCTGCCTGACTGTCCTGCAAACCTTCTGTATCGTGGATTTTTGCATTAAATCATTAAACTGCACCACCTCTGCCTCAGAAGTTTGCGTTTGGGTCCTTCCCCTGTTATCATGCTTGTACCAGCCATGACAGTAGGCTTTTGTATGGGTTACAGCAACTAGAAGTATGTTTTTGTACAGTTCTGCACTGGCGGTTTAATTTCTACAGTACCATATCCTAGTTTAGCATCTAGCATGCTAACAGTCGCTAATTATAACAGAACGTAGTTAGTTTTACAGATATTTGGTCATAAACCAAAGCATTGGACAAAGTTTTTACCTGATGATGATGCTCGATAAAGTTTGTTGCCCAACAACAGAAATGCTTCTGGAAAGAGACGTTGCAATTGAAAATTTAAATGGAATTTTTCAATGCCGAAGAGTGGAGGCAGACACCTCAGAACCTGGCCACATTAAACCAAAGCTACTAGACGGACGTGAGAAAGTAAGTTTTCTCTTGTAATTTCTGGGAATTGAACCTTGAAAGTTGTTTAGCATGTGGTAACAGTGCAACAACTTGGCAATCATGACCTGGGTCACCTCCCTCTCCACCTCCCAGCTGGCCTCTGTATCTGCCACCGACAGGCTCCACCTCCCAGCTAATCAGGATCAGCAGAGATGAATGAGACACAGCGAGAGTCCGTCACTGATCCAGACTGATCAGAACTGTAACTGGGCCACTGGAGTGACGGGAGCAGAGAGATCACCCTCCAGCTTCTTCTCCAGGTCCTGTCCCATCTTGGTCAACCATCCTTGCAACTCCAGGCCTCCTCCACGCCCTCCCAGGAGAAAAAAGACGAGCGTAAAAGAAGAGGAGGAAGAAGTGTGTTTAGAGGTAAGTCGGGCAGGTGAACGTGGGTTGAGGCTGAGGGCTTAGCCTGCAGCCCGGCCACAGTGCTGCTGCCCTGCTGTAGCTTTAGGCCAAAGCCTCTTACTGCTCTTCGTCCTGTGCCAGCACTTAAAGGAGCCATTATGCACGGTTCAAGTACACCAGGCACAGTGTGCTGCTCAAAGTCTGAATGGTTTCTTTACTTCCAATTTAGATTCCATTATAGATTACTTCTTGCCAGATAAGACAACAGTTTAAGGTGTCCACTGAAGCAGATAGAGAAAAGAATGAGATGTTAGGAGAAACTATAAAAGTGAAAAATAATTAGTTGGAACCAGGAGGATAAGGAGAGTTGAAAATATGGTCCACGAGTCCATAAAACTAAATATTTGGAGCAGAACAATCGAGTCATTGATTTTACATAAGCGATGCTGAACATATAATAAACCTCGTATTGTGACACACTTCCTAGTTGAGCTCGGGCCTCACTGTTGCTGCAGCTGAGCTCAGAAAAAATGTGAATTAGCTTTAAACAAAGCGCCGGTTCAGCACAACCACGTCTCTCCGCTGAGCTGGAGCGTTTCAATCACTGATAATTAATACTCATTGAGTCATTCTCCTCACATTAAACGCTTCGTCAGGTCGCTGGAGTTCCTTTAAAGGAATAGTTTGACATTTTGGGGAGCAGGGAGTTAGATGAGAAAAATGATATCATTTACAATTTACAACCGGGACACGTTTAGATTAGCTTAGCATAAAGACTGGAAGCATAGGGGCTAAAGAAAATCCCTATGAACCATAAAAAACTAATTTTCATTTTTACACTTCACATGGTTTTTATATGGATTGAACAAATGAGATATGACGTTAATAAGTGAGAGGCACTGGGATTCACTTTGCTTTTCGTTTGACAGTCTCACCATGTTTCCAGTCTTTAGCTAAACTAGCTGCTAGCTCCAGCTTCACATTCAACAAACAGACATGAGAGAGGTTTCAATCTTGTAATTGAACTCTCGGTTTTGGGTCATGGTATGTAAAACAAATACTATGGGACTTTATGTCTTTGTTCTTTGGGACAGATTTTTGGTTCAAATATTAAGAGGAAACAAAAAAAAGCTGTATGAGGAATTGGAAAAACGGCGCAACACACAACCCAACACAGATCTACGGTGTCTCGTAATTGTTGAAGAAAGAATCTTAATGGAAAAACCAACTTCAGGCGACAAGAGGCTCAATGTAGCATCGCCAGCTGAATGAACTGATGGTTCACAACACGTTATTTATGACACTGTAGTTTCAAAACATGGCGTGAACACACCGTAAGATCTGATAAGAAAAACAAATATTAATACTTAAACATAACCATGAAATGCCATTTTTAAGCCCTTTTTAACTTAATGACAATCTTGAGTAGAGAGAAGCACATTAAACTTGAAATATTTACTCACTCTCAGCTACCATCAACATACAGTATAACATAGGAAAATAGTGCAAATAATACATGAAATACAGTTTAAATCTGTGTAATCCTTCTTCCACATTTAAATATACTGCACTTATTGCAAAGGAAACTACAAAAACACTGCATTTCTTCTAAATAAAAAGCTTAATTTAACCACGTAATGTTAACTGCTTATTAAGCACAACAGATTTTCCGTTGCCTTGGGCTAATCTCGTTAGCTTAATTTACATTTCAAACTTTCCTGTACATTCAAATGTTAAAAAACGGCATTTTAATGTAACTCAATATGACACAATATGAAACAAACCTCGTGCCTTTGTCAGCCAGGTGCTAAAGAAAGCAAAATCATAACATTTTCCTTCATTTATACATCTTAAATTTGCACTCGTATGCTTAGTGCCAACTACTGGCATTGATCCTTTCAAAATAAAAAACATGGACATTTAAAAAATGGCCCACAAACAACTAAATGTAAAAAAAAAACCCTGATTATTGAGGTCAACTGGAAGAAAAATGAGAGGAAAAAATGACATCAGAACGCAACTATTAATGAACGCTTCTACAGGGCTACATGTGGAAGGGAAAATAAAGATATAATAAAGATATAGGTGGAACAAAATCCTCCTCTGACAGATAAATGGAGTTTAAATTACAGTATATGCCGTGGAAGCGAAATATAAAATTGCATCAAGTTATTAAGAACTAATTAAATTCTGTATTAATTGTGTTATTATTATTATTATAAAGTCAAGATTGACTTCTGTGTTTTTTTTGCAGAGACTGAGCCACTGAACTCATGGAAGACGTGGAAACATTAAACTTACGATGAATGCTTCACGCCTCCCTGCGCCTCTGAATCCCTGCCATGTGAGTCAGAACTGATACAGTTACAGCACACATGCTTGTTAAAAAAGCTTTAAAGACCACACACTCACAGATTAGCAGCCAAGGCATTAGCAAGACTGCTTTGGGCCATTACATGAAAACTCTGACCAGGTCGACCCGGGATCTCATGAGCTATGATGTTTTGAACTCTGCAGATTTAACAAAGCGTCATTTTTTCAGAAGTTGTCGTCTTGTGAAGGAGATACATCACTTCATTTTAATATTATCTGCAAAACTACCCCTGTGACTAAGTACAACCTCACAGTGCTCTTTACTTTTAGTCTTATTTGGTCCCTACAGATCACCATACCTGTGTCTTTAAGACCCGACACCAACTGAACCGGACTGGTACCGCCAAGAATGCGACCGGAAGCTATATTTCTCTTAGTTTCATCCAGTACAGTCTGATGCAGCCATTGATGTAAATAAAGATGGCCGACGGGTCTCCACTACTTCCCACTGTACAAAAGTGAAGCCAAAATATCCCAGATACGAACGCTGCCATCTTGTGCTGGCAATCGAGATGTTTTGGCTTCACTTTTGGGGAGCTCTCATGTCGTCCATCTTTATATACAGTCAATGGATGCAACACATGACATTCAAGACAATAAGCACAGTCAGAGAGAAAAAAAACTGACATTTATGGACAAAACCCAAAAGTTTCCGCACCAAAAGGGCTCAAATGTAAACCATCGCAGGTTGAATAGCAGAGCTGATCGCAGCAAAGAGTTGTTAAGATTTGAACAAGGCATCTTTCTGTGTTCTGATTTCAAGAGCACGGTGATAATATAGCTGTTGTGAATTAACAGCATTGTTTTTATGTCAACACAGGATTAAAGAGCAATCCTTCAGTTACACAGTCTGTTGCATTAACAGTGATGTAAGTAGGAGCAGTGACTTGAGTTTGTACTTTGTGGTCATTATCGCAGCTTTTTAGGCAAAATAATCAATTGTGGAAACGTCACAGGCACCAGAAGTTTAGGCTTATGTGTGTGTGAATGTTTTGCATCCTTCACAGGTTTATAAATTGTGTAAATTTAAATAGAGATCTCTCAGCCTGTGTTGCCAGATTAGCACCCTGTAGTTCTGGATAAGAGGCTCTGTCTTGGCATTAGCTGAACATATTGAGACTTGCTGCATACAGTATGGATGAACTGGGAAATGAACTTTGTCTTAAATACAGATCTTGATTCGTAGTGAGGCACATCCAACTAAATGTTAATCTACTTATTGAACCACTAATGGATCATTAATACACTTAGGCCCTCTCCCCCTGCAACATGGGTTATCTTCATCACTCATACAGTCTGGGGTTTTTTAGCCACACAAGCTATTTATGTTGCCAACTTGTTTGTGTTTACTAAAAGGAATTAGCAGGTAATCTCCAGTCCATTTCACCTTTCATTGACATCATTCAGTTTCATTATAGCTCCTAACTGGACTGTGTGCCAGCATTTTAAAATTGGGGCATTAACACACATCAGAAACTAAATCAGCTGACATAATTTTTCTGTTTTCATCTGCTAAATGTGATGGTGTAAATATTCAAAATTATTATTCTGCTCTGCGCGAAAGTTAACTGGAAACAAAAATGCCATCGTGCTGTACAGAGCACCGTCATCGTTAACGAGGCTAACAAAGGAAGGACAGCTCAGCAGGAGAGAAAATGATTCAGCAATCATAACTGTAACGACTATGGGTTGTGCTTAGCGATGGGATTAGCCCCAGGAATCCGAGTAAGCCTTTAACATCCCCCACCAGACCCATTAACCCCCAACCCCTCCCTTTCTCACTCCTTCCATGTCCAGCTGACACATGGCTGATTGTGTCTGCTTTATCCCTGCTGTGTAATATTAGTGTGGTATAAACTTAAATTAGTGTTTTCTTTTGTTGTTTGTTTGTTTTTTGAGGGAGGTCTTTGGTTGGACAACTGCCCAGCTTAAACACTGTAAACTGATCTACATGTCATTGATGGATTATTGGCTCACCTGCTTTAATGTTGAATTATATGACGTGTCTCGTCTAATCAATATGTATACGAACAATTTATGAAATTATTTTGGTTTGCTGTTTTTAGGAAAAATGCTCAAAAAATCCACAGTACACAAGCATCAAACGTCAGACTGACTAAGTTAGCAAATAGCATTTAGCAACTAAATGGCCAGATATTTCCCTAGGGGGTTGGTGGAGACCAAAAACGGAGCTAAAAAGAACATTTATCTGGTGGCAGGGAACAAGTTGATGCTAATGTTCTTCGCATATGCTGGATTTGTAAATAGGCAACAACCAAAAATCAAAAGTCAAGTCCCATCTTATTTATGTAGCACCAATTGATAAGAAACATTATCACATGACACTTAACATGTAGAGTAGGTCTAGACCACACTCTTTATTATTAGTTATTAATAATTAATTTACAGAGACCCAACATAAACCAGGAAGCTAGAAAACCTTTTTGGTGCATGTGCGAGGTGCGATCGTCTCTCATTGGATTGAATAGGCGCCATCTTTACGTCCGGTATCTAGTTTTTCTTATACATCACTGGTTGTGTGACAGTTATTTCCAATGATTTTCTGATGCTGAAGATTCAGTACAAAAAATTGATTTTGTTCTTTACATTATAATCTATGTTTAGGTGTCTCCTCTGCAGAGCCCACATGTGACTTCTGATGTCCTGGTATCAACCCGAGGCTGAACCATGGTCATACTGCAACAGGTAGGCTCATGTTGGTGTAACCGGGGGGCTTCTGTGTTGTGCTGGTGGGATAAAGAAGACGCTGTGACTCCAAGAGCTTATTATAGCTTACTTCTGTTTATTCTGACAAACAAACCGGGAGACAGAACCTCCATATCAATCTTACTGCCCGCTCCAACTTCTACACAAATAAAATAGATATATAAGATGGAAGTTAGCTTAGTTTGATGCAACTTTTCTGCTCACTCTCACAAAGTGCCAGTTTGTTGACATCAATATATTGACATTACAAAAGTACAAATAAAATCTACAAGAAATAATGGGATGGATTACGATAATGAATGGGAAAGAAATGACACCCGCCTCCCCCACAGGACGATTTTACGAAAAGGGGAGAGGGGGAGGAGCAAATTGAGTTTATAGTCAGGACCACAGAGGAAGAAATGAAGGACATTTATATATAATATATATATATATTATATATATATATTTATATATAAGCTCATATTATTGTGATTCTCGTCTGTTTTAAATCACAGCAAGCTTTTAGTGGAGGAAAGAATCACTGAGCTGCTTCAAACTCTAAAACGACGGTTGCCGGCAAACACCAAGAACGGGTTTGATTGTTCTTTTTTTACATTTTGGTTCCTGCAATGTTTGATTGGAACTGTTCATTTCCTGGAGAATCATATTACTGGATCTTCTTACTGGACTCTCCTGGCTCTTAATGCTGAAGACTGCCCTCTTTAAAATCCCACAACTGCCAACTAAGGGAATAACCCCTCTTTGCTCCCCCTCCATATTTCCCCTCTGTTGGTCGAACATGCATAAAACTGTGAGTTACATCAGGAGCTTTGTTTTTGGGACATTTGGAGAATTGATGCTTGTTTAAGAGACTTTGATATGACTGAGAACTGATTTTCTTTATTTTTATGAAGCGTGAATGAACTAAAGTGTGTAGAGATTAAACTGATTCTGTCAAGGCTGTTAGTGGAAGGCAGCAGGACGACTTCAGTGATTTATTGAAGAAAACCTTTAACAGGTAGACAGATAACAGATGACAAAGCAGGATGAAAGATGCAGGTCCGGGTTGATGTTCAGATAACAAACGGCAGCTAGGATGAACTGGCAGAGTACTGCTGGAATGAAACCGGTTTATGGAATACTGGGCTGACCAGGTGAAATGGGAAACAGGTGAGTGAATGGAGAAGGTCAGGGCTGATGAGGGAAAGTAAGATTAGGTGAGGAGGTGGGCGGGGCAGGTCATGTGACTGGGACAGGAGGGAAAGGGGTTATAACAGGACAGATGGAGGAAGGTGGAGGTCTGCTGGTGGACTGTGGCTGGAAGGAGGGACAGAAGCTGATTGTGACAGATTCTTCTTTGTCCTGAATTTCAATATTATATAATATAGTTTGTTTTTCTCTTTTTTTTAAGAGAATGAAATAACATCAGACATTTGGTTATTTTTCTCATGAGGTTATTCCTTAGAATGAATCTTTACAGCCTTAATTTATTTGTTTCCAGCTGATTCTTTTTAAGATATAAGCCTGTAAATATTAATGCTACATGATAACAAGCTAATGTGGCTAAAGCTGCATGTCCTGGGCAAAGCGTCAGCAGCCGATGATCCATAGACATGAGACTAAAGAACAGCATTGCTTGTGTGTTGCATTTCATGGTTTGGCTGCTAACTACGGATAAACAACAAAAGCGTTATATTTATGCCTCGATGTTAAAAACAAATTCACTTTTACGAGAGAAAATAATTTCGGATGAGTCAGATTGTCACTCTGACACAGCAGCACCAGTGAATGTTCCAGTTCTGAACTTTTGGGCTAATAATGCTAACATAGCAAACGGTCAGTCGTCTGTTTATAGACTGTTCATTCTCTGTCACACACACTTAAAATTTTACAATCAATAATCATACACAGACTGAAATGGAGCAGCATATTTGGGATTTAGAGCTTGTTTCTTGGGGGTCTTGGCTTGTGAAGGGAGGCGGAAAGTTTCTCTTTTCTTTTCCTCTTGCAGGTGCCCCTCAGTATTCTCTCTTTAAGCTCACTCTTGAAGGTGACTCTGTTCATGAAAAGCCTGCTTAAAACTCAGATAAGCAGAAGGCTTATAATGTAAGGCTTATAAGGCTTAATTATAATTTCAGTAAAAGATTAGATGGAAGTTGATAAATGAGAATTTTGCAACAGCAAAGTCAAATACAGCAAATTAAATCATAATGGATTAATTACATAGCAAAAGGAGGGCGTTTTTGTAGAAAAGCAAAGAGTTAAAGGGTCAGTTTACATGAATAAATAAAAGTTCTCACTTTACCTCTAGTGGTAACAATTTTTGGACTGATCGCTCACATCTTAAGATTTCTATCCTGCCTTTATTCAGTAGCATCTTCAACAGCCTCATGCAAGAACATTTAGTATTCTTCAACGAAATATAACCTAATTTTTTCTGTGAGGTGTTTCAAGTCAAATTCACCAAACACTTTCAACCGCAACCATAGATTATTTATTTTGTTGCATTTGGAAACTTTTTGCAGTCTACACTAGAATTTGAACAATATTGTTTGTTTGTAAAGAAGAACTTTATCATTTTGGATGAACAAATGATGAAAAATGTCACTAAATAAACTGAATGAAAAATTAAAAACACGCGGTATGAATCAAGTAAGAAAAGAGAATTCTTGCAGTGTCGCTTCACAGTTCAGTTGTGGTACGAAGTCGCAGCAGCTGATGTATTCGCTTCATATCAAACCATCAATAGTTTTTTCTCCACCGAGTGCCCCGCAGGGCCCGACTCAGACACACTGCGCTGTTATAATCTCAGCTCAGAGCCTCGGCTATGAATCTCATTCAGTGGGCGACATCTGGATGTTGTTAAATGGAAGCAAAAATAGTGCCTTTAAGGTCACCGTCTAGACTGTCGGGGAGAATACTGAGATTTGTGCTCAGAGAGCGGAAATCTGTGGGTGTTTTTACAAAGTAGGATCATGATTCCTGACACTTTATCGACAAGCTGAATATACATTTAGTCATTTCTACAGAAGCAAAAAGCATTAAAGTTTCCCCATCCTTTATTTATTCTGATCATGACGAAATCTGTGTCAGACTCACTTTTGTACAGAATGTCTTTCAGTATTATGAGGTTACAAAAGGTTGGAAAACGACGTGATTTTGTTAGGTGACAAAGTAAGATTAAGTTCCTTTTTCAGGAGCTTTCTCACCTGATTGAAAAAGGTGTTGAAGCACACAATTGGAAATGTGTGGTTTCTGACTTAAATAGCTCAGCTTAGAGTGCAGCTGCAGCTTCTCCTATATGTCTTTAGCCACAGTATCAAAGTGGCTGTAGGGATGGTAATTTGTCCACCAATTTAGTCCAGACTGAAATGTCTTGACAGCTATTGGAAAACCTTTTTGTTTGTGGCAGTCATTTTCCAGTTTGATGCCATTAAACCATTGCAGAAGAAAACGGTGCAGCAAGATGGGCTGGAATCCCAACTTTTTTTGACTTACCAGGGAGTATCAACAAACTGGATTGTAGTTGGTAATAGTTGGGTTGTTATGCACATTTTAAAATTACGCATGAGTGGTTATGCAGAATATTCTAAAATATTGCAAAAAGGTTTTTACTTGGCTGACTTGGTTTTGGTGATTTATTGATCCATTCATCCATTTTCTTCCACTTATCCGGGGTTGGGTCATGGTGGCAGCAGGCTAAGCAGGGTATTCCAGACGTCCCTCTCTCCGGCAACACTTTCCAGCTCCTCCTGGGGGATCCTGAGGCGTTCCAGACTAGATGAGATATATAATACCTCCAGCAAGTTCTGGGTCTACCCGGGGTCTCCGCTCAGTTGGATGTGCCCAGAAAACCTCCAAAGGGAGGTGCCCAGGAGGCATCCTAACCAGATGCCCGAACCACCTCAACTGGCTCTTTTTGAGGCGAAAGAGCAGCCGCTCTACTCCGAGCTCCCTTCGGATGTCCGAGCTCCTCACCCTCTCTCCGAGGAAACTTATTTTGGCCACTTGTATCCACGATTTGGTCACTACCCAAAGCTCATGACCATAAATACGGGTTGGAACGTGGATGGACTGGTAAATCGAGAGCTTTGCCTTCCAGCTCAGTTCCAGAAGTTTCTCAAATGAATACAAGAAACCGACATAAATGCCATATTTCCATCATGTTTTCTACATTGTTTGACATTTGACTGGTGCTCATTTACTCCATCTTGTTGCACCCTCTTCTGTATGTGACTATGTAAAGATGGACAACATGAAAGCTCAGTTTGGTTTTAATTAGTTATTTGATGCTATAAAAAGGGGGTGAAACATCATGATTGACAGCTGAGCCCTGCTCGCGATTGGGCGGACGGGTGTATGGGCAGGAATTCGATCACTACTGTGCAGACTCTGGCTCCAAATGACGTCTCCAGCGCAAGATGGCAGCGCTCGTATCCGGGATATTTATTTATGTCAATGATCTCGACGAACCAACTCCTAATGATCACATAACTTTTGCAAATGTTCTTGGTTAAAATTTGCGACACATATGGCTGGAAACCAGGCTAATCGCTTGATACACCTCTAAATTTAGACCTCACTCAGTGATCACATTCACAAACCACAATAAGCTCTCAGGACAGGTTACATCATGCCCATTCTGGGCTGAAGTTGGTCAGGTTTAAGCCTTTTTTGGATTTAATCCTCCCAATTAGAGAGTTGGCAGCTGAAAAAGTAGGCGACTGTGGGTGTGTGTGATGCAACTTTGATATTTCCTGTTTATAGTTGAATGGAGACATGACCTAGGTCACACACCTCACACACTCACCTCTGGCTGCTATTAAAACTTGTTGGTAGTTTGCTGGACGTTGTGGGCGAGTGAGAAGACTGTAAAACTATCAACAATACAACAGAAATAAAAATGCTCTTCTGGCATTTCTGGTAGAGCAAAGAAGAAACATGCTTTAATAAAAGCCTTTATTCAGTCAGACATATTGGTTTAATATGGCAACAAGTTTCAACCTAACATTGTCTTCATAACGGGGAAATGGCAAAACATTGATTACACCTATTGACATTTTTCATGTCCAACAAACACAATTTCAAACTAGAATGTCACTCAGTAGAGCTCATACCTCCACCAAGGCCCAACAGCCCTCTTATTTAAGCCTTAGCACCAACTGCAGCAACTGGTGACTCTTTCAGTTTTGCTTTCCAACTTGGCTTTATTGAAATTGGAAATCAGTTTACTACAAGTCGTTATGGTCACGACTTTGTCCATAGATACTGATATTGGAATAACTGGGGTTAATACTTCTTTCTGTTTTAGTGCATTAAAAAGATATAAGAGCAACCTTTTATCACTTTAGATTTGAATTTAATTGATTTTAATTTTTCTATACATTTTCAACTCTCGGTAAATGTGTCCATATCTAACCGGAGCTGTGTTTTATAATGCAGGGGGACTATGTGTGGTTGGACCTTAAAACGGGCCGAGAGTTTGACGTTCCCGTGGGAGCAGTGGTCAAACTGTGTGACTCTGGACAGATCCATGTTCTGGATGATGAAGGCAGGGTAAGTCAGCAGCACAACAGGAAGTACACCGGTGTTGTTACTGTACGTGCTGTTTGTCATATTGTACTGTACGTTTTTGAATCGCATGTTAATTGTATGTTTTGAATCAGGAAAGCATCACAGAGGTGGTCAATGAGAAGCCTTTAACCTAAACACATGTGTAAGCCTCAGTAAAGCCTCAGTAAACGGTCACCATCACACACAGTTATTTGTTACTGTATATCATATTTTCAGGCAGTGCTTCCACTTCCACTAGATTATTTTTATTATTGTTATTTTTGGTAAATTACAAAGATGGTTATTTTTCCATCTCAAAGTGCTCAAGAATTCACATACAGTACGTAAATAAAAATGTCAAATTAAAATGACCAGTTATAGTTGAAAATTACCAAACAAACATGTTCTGCCACAGCTTGCTAATGTTCCTTCAGACGCAGTGGCACAAAATGGTTTTTGAACTGATAAAGTGATGTGGGAGACAAACCTGCACCAGTAAAAGCTCCAAAGTGTGTGATGAGGACTACAATAAATGTGCCGAAAGCACGGAGGGTGTAATGTGATGAAATCCTGTCATAGTCCAGTTTTTTGTTTTTCTTTTTCTTTTTTTTTTGTCACGCTATGATTTTTTTTTTGTCATTTATTGGAGAAGGTGGTCTTAAGAAATTCATTGATCAGAAATGGGCCTTAAGTTACAAAAGGTTGAGAACTCCTGGTCTAGGAGAGCATTAGGCTTGTTAATTAAGGGAAGAAACACATCATAAATATAGTTAAATAATTAAAAATAATTTATAATTTGGTTTTGTAAAGCCTGGGTCTTATTTTCATAGTTATGACCATTAATAAGCAGTAATAATAAAACTATATAGTCTCCAAGCTAGCTGTGGCAGACTTAAGCTAGCTGTGGCAGACGTTAGCTAGCTGTGGAAGACGTTAGCCAGCTGTGGCAGACTTTAGCTAGCTGTGGCAGACTTAAGCTAGCTGTGGCAGACTTAAGCTAGCTGTGGCAGACGTTAGCCAGCTGTGGCAGACGTTAGCTAGCTGTGGCAGAC
>JBBPCS010000226.1:4331870-4352396 GCA_037974645.1 Hollardia meadi
ATTTGATGCTATAAAAAGGGGCTGAAACGTCATGATTGACAGCTGAGCCCTGCTCCTGATTGGGTGGGCGGGAACTCATTACCGCGGCTCCGCTGCCCGGTCGTTACTGTGCAGTCTCTGGCTCCAAATGACGTCACCAGCGCAAGATGGCAGCGCTCGTAGCAGGGATATTTTTTGCTTCACTTTTGTAGAATGGGAGGAAGTGGAGACGTGGCGGCCATCTTTATTTATGTCAATGCTGTGAACATGTAGCTTAGCTGGGCTCAAAGTGAAGCACACACAACATCCATAAACAACCAGGACATAATGATGATTCAACCAAAAATACATGCCTTATTAATGCAACTTAAAATCTTTAAATGTATGTTGAGTTTCTGATGTTTGTATTACAGTCTTGATCTTTTCATTGATGTTCAACTGAACGATAATAATTGTGGCAGCAACATGCAACATACACGTTAATGCAGCAGTAATATTAATCCGTTTGTCATTTTACTGCAGAAGGAGAACTTTTACTTTTGATACTTAAAGTACATTTAGCTGATAATAATGAAATACTTAACCAAGGTTTGGAATGCAGGACTTGACAGATTGACACCACAGTTTCACAGCTCTGCAGACAGAACCGAGAGAGAGTGTGTGTGTGTGTGTGTTATACGAGTGTGTACCGTCCTCTCTGTGTTACAGCGGTGAGTCTGGAGCTGGGAAGACGGAGAGCACGAAGCTGATTCTGCAGTTCCTCGCAGCCATCAGTGGTCAACACTCCTGGATAGAGCAGCAAGTCCTGGAGGCCACGCCCATCCTCGAAGGTCAGACGGATTTCTGCGCTCCATAAATCTCAAATGCACATGTCAAATCCAGCTGTTCTGGAGCTTTCGATCAGTTCAAATGATCTTCGGCAGATAATTTCAGTTGCATGGGATTGTGAATTATAATCTCCACTTCTCTAAGTGCTTCAAGGACTCCTCTAGGGGTGTCGTCCTGATATTGACCATAATCCTGATATTAAAAAAAATAAAATATTGATATTATGTGGATCTGGTTGCCTTTTCACTGTTCATTAAATGTGATTCTTCCTCTTGTTATGGTTACACACTCTCTCTCCACTTCCATACAGTCATATTTTGAGTGTAATTTTTTTACAGCTGTTGGGATAATATTGATAAATTAAGAATAATAAGAAAATCTGATATCGTGACAGCCCTTCACTTCTTGTTCTGAGGTTCAGAGTTCATTCATGATCTTGGAAAACAGCCTTTGAGAAAATAATCTCATCTTAAGTTCTGTTCAGTAGCAGCTTTTGAGCTTTTGATGAATGATCTTCAGCAGCAGGTGGAGTTTGCATTGACTAAAATTATTGTCCATGTTTCCAAAATTAACTACTAATATAGTTGCAAACTGTATCAGCTCTGTGTCTCTGTGCTTTTTCCCATTAACTCACTATATGATTTATCCATTCAGCCTTTGGCAATGCCAAGACCATTCGTAACGACAACTCCAGTCGCTTCGGGAAGTACATCGATATCCACTTCAACAAGCGAGGGGCCATTGAAGGAGCCAAGATAGAGCAGTACCTGCTGGAGAAGTCCCGCGTGTGTCGACAGGTGAGACAGCAGAACCAACGTGATCTGATGGGATGGTGTATGAACAGGACGCCACCTTAAGGAGAATTTTACGTGTCATTTAACGGCGTCCATATTATGAGTTGTAGACATGCAGGAAACGGCAAAGTCAGTTAACGTTCGTAATGTGAACTTTGTTGTCTTTGTCACATGACCTACGGTTGCAGTTTGGTTAGGTTCAGGAAAAACTTTAAAGTAAAAAAAATCTGTAATTGTTATTTCCCCCAGGCTCCAGATGAGAGGAACTACCATATATTTTACTGTATGCTGAAGGGAATGTCCCCAGAGATGAAGGCCAAGCTGGGGCTGGGCCTCGCCAAAGACTACTCCTACCTCACCATGGTGAGTCTGCGGCTCTGAGAGAGACCACCCCTGTATTGACTAATGATGACGTCATTATTGCTTATAAAGCTATTATGTAGCTTTTATTAAAACAGAGATCTGGATCCATTAAAAACCAACTCTGATGTAGTGTGTTATGTTAACGAATACACACATAAAACTGCACTTTATCCATACTTTACTTTAGCATGTAGAGGTTCGCTAGCATGTTGTCGAGGCAGCAGCCTCTCTGATCTTTTCCATACAACACGAGATAACCTTCAGATCTCTGTGTCTTTTTCCATCCAGGGTAACTGCACAGCGTGTGACGGTCGTGACGACCTGCGAGATTACTCCAGCATCCTGTCAGCCATGAAAGTCCTCATGTTCACTGAGACGGAGAACTGGGAGATTTCCAAGCTGCTGGCTGCCATCCTGCACATGGGCAACCTGCGCTTCGAGGGTACGATGAACTTATAAGGCTCCACTTTTGTTGACTGTCAGGAGTGATTCATCTCTGCTGTACCTTCAGAAATATAGCATACTCATTCATAAAGTCTTACAGTCTTAAGAACAACGATGTGTTTCGTTTCCCTCAGCTCGTACGTATGATAACCTGGACGCCTGTGTGGTGGTGAGATCTCCTGACCTGGTTACTGCTGCTTCACTCATGGAGGTGTGTTACTGAAGATCTACATATTGATTTAATGAATGAAAGATCAAATTAACACAGTTTATCAGAAAACGTAATCCCCGGCTTTAAATGGGAATTGAATTATTTTCAATGCGTTCTCATCCCAGGTCCATCAGATACTGACGATTTGTCCAGATGCGTAAGGTAATCTTTGCTGTTGCCAGCCGACGTGCTACTGATGCACAATGGGCCCTTTGGCCTCTTTGGACTCGGCGCATTAGTTCGCATCCCTGCGCATCTTATCCTGATCCACAAGATCTACGTTACTTTGGTTTAGGCAGAAAACCACTTGTGTAGGTTCAGGAAATGACTGGTGACGCTTGGTTTTAAACGGGACGTGAACTCCGGTCTCCTGGGTGAAAGTGTGGATGAGACTCGAGGGGCTGGAACAAATCGTCGATATCTGACGAACTGGGGATGAGAACAGGCTGTTCTGAAAACAGAGCCATGTTTTATCATTTTCCTCTTCTTCCATTCATTATTCATCATTCAAAACACAAAATTGTCATTTACGATTTAAAGAAAGTGGCCTCAAGTGTGGAAGTAACAAAAACTAACTGGAAAAAATGGAAATGATGAAATGTGTGTGAATTGTGTTGTGCACTGCAGGTGGACCCAAAGGACGTGATGGTGTGTTTGACCACAAGAACCCTGATCACGCGTGGAGAAAGTGTCGCCACGCCTCTCAGTGTGGAACAAGGCCTGGATGTCAGGGATGCTTTTGTCAAGGTGCTGATCTTTCACCACAAAGACGGAATCAAGAAATCTGTTACCTGAAAAAACCTGCAATCAGAGAAATTTTGGCATTTTTAATTGCATAATTGTCTTGATCACCGCTAGCATTTGCTAATTAACACTAAATGTCAACCATGAACCATGAATGAAAGTCTTGGCCTGACAGTCTGACTTACCGAGGTTCATCTTTCAGGGGATCTACGGGCGGCTGTTTGTCTGGATTGTGGATAAAATCAATGCTGCCATATACAGACTGCCACCCAGCGAGGGTAACGTCATTCGCAGGTCAATCGGATTGCTGGATATTTTTGGTTTCGAGAACTTTATTGTCAACAGGTGATTTATTCTTGGTCGTTTTGTTAGAAACCATCATTATTGGTCTATGGACAGTGGTTTCTATTGTCAAACCTTCTTTCCTCCCACTGATTTTTCGTCTCCGTAGTTTCGAGCAGCTCTGCATCAACTTTGCCAACGAGAACCTGCAGCAGTTCTTTGTGCGGCACGTCTTCAAACTGGAGCAGGAGGAGTACAACCTGGAGGACATCAGCTGGCAGCACATTGAGTTCACGGACAACCAGGACGCTCTGGACATGATCGCCAACAAACCCATGAACATCATCTCCCTCATCGATGAGGAGAGCAAGTTCCCGAAGGTACAATACAAGGGAGGGGGTTTGGCCATCTGAAGAACATGTTTATGATTAGAAATGGTCAAAATTATCATATGGATGAATGCAACAATCTGTAGTTTCAGCAGTGTATTGATTTACTGATATTCTGGGCTTATTTTGGTCCTTTTACAAGATCGTTTTAAATATTCTGGCCATAAAAATTCTAACATTTGTAGCTGCAATTCACTATAAGAAGCCGCCGGATGTATTCTGCTTTTCTTTCTAATTGATGCCTGTTTCTTTTTCTAGGGAACTGATGCTACGATGCTGTATAAGCTCAACTCACAACACAAGCTCAACTCCTACTACATCCGTCCTAAAAACAGCTACGAGACCCAGTTTGGTATCCAACATTTTGCTGGTGTGGTGCATTACGAGACCAGAGGTGCGTTTTTATTTCATCCGTCTCGTCCATGTTGTCATTTTTTTTGTTTAATACTCCTTCTTCCCATCACTCCTCTTGTTTGAGATGAGTTTTGGTCCAATCTTGGCTCAGACTCTCAGGAGGGGATTCTGGTAAAATAAAGGTCAGATGAGATGTGACAAGCAGCCTGATACACAATGTGCTCGACCTGAACAGAACCTAACAGAGAGAGAACACGAGCAGCAGTGGTTGAAAAGAGCTGTGATATAATAATATAGACCGAAGAAACTAAGACACCCTACCCGACATAATTAATACAATTTTGACCCGGTCCGGGGTCAGGTCTCTGCTCCTCGGAACCGAAGGTTTTAAGCAAGGAATTATAAGATGCTAATGCTAATGATGTAGCTTGTCTGATTACAACAGTCTGGGGGCTTTGACTGTAAAGGTCCAGTCACCCTTTGGTCATGAGCCGAACACCCAACAGAGCTGCATTAAAAGAGCTACAACAGTTTGTTGATTAATTACGTTGCGGAGTGACAGAAAATTAATCATTGATTGTTCATTTAAGTCATCTGCTAAACAAGACATAGCCAAAAAACAAAAAATTTAGACCAATGATTAATTGCAAAAATACCCGACTGACTATATAACATGTAGAAACAAACCTGTATGGGTCCCGGGTTGAGCTCGGGTCTTCAGGTTCTGGTGGACCCGTGAAGACCATTCACACATACACTCACACACTGATGGAACAGCCATCAGGAGCAATTTTAGGTTCAGTATTTTGCCCAAGGACACTTTGACACGTAGACTGCAGGGGAATTGAACCACCAACCTTCCGATTAGTGGAGGACCGCTGTATCTCCAGAGCCACAGCCGCCTCTTATCTTTGATCAACCTTTCAGTTTTCTCCTCTCCGTCCCTCCTCCAGGGTTCCTGGAGAAAAACCGAGACAGCCTCCACACCGACATTATCCAGCTCGTCCACTCGTCCAAGAACAAGTTCATCAAGCAGATCTTCCAGGCTGACGTGGCTATGGTGAGACCGACAAATACTGTAAATACCGCGAGAGTTCCGCTGGCATGAATATGTGTAATGTTGGACTAATATTTTCACCTCCTTGTTGACTTTTGTTGTGACTTTAAAGGTGTTGCTCTTCAAGTGATAATGTCACCGGTGATTTTTGCCTCCCCTTAGCTTTTTTTCCTCCCGGTGTCGGCTGTTACTAATGGCACACCTCCTCTCTGCTGTTCTCTTTCCTCTGTCTTTTCCTCTGACATCAGTTTCTGTGTGGCTATCAGCAGCCCAGCACCCCTACTCCCAAGGTAATCAATGGCCTTTAGCAACATGTGCTCACTCAAAAACTCTGTGTATTCTCTTACCCTGAATAAAAGCCCTTGAATCCAAATATCCACAGTGCACCTGCAGGTAGCAGATTCCCCCTTCGTCTTTAAGCTCCTCTTTTTATCCCACAGGTGTGCAGTTTGTTGTAGCAGAAACCAGAAGGAAATGTGTGTTTATTTGATAAGATTTAGCGTTAAAGTTAATGAGAAAATTAACCAGCAAACTCTCTGATATACTTCTCAGTCCTCATCCATGTCGTCATGTGGAAACGTGAAGGCTTGTGTGGTTCAAGAGAGCAATTTCAAAAATTTTCTGAAAACTGAGGGTCTTTTTAAAAAAGTCCGGTCATGTTTTCACTAAAAGGTGAAGAAGCTGTCAGAGTTTTTGTGTTGTTTCCTGTGCTGTTGTCTGCAGTAGTAATAATGTGTGTGCACCTCATGCTTGTGTTGTGTACCACTGTGTGATCATGTGTCTGGTGTCCACATGCAACATACCATGAACAAAATGTGACGAAAACAAAATCCTGATTGTCTCCAACAGTCTGAGACTGGTTTATATTTTTTACTCTGCAGAAACAGTAAAATTATAGGAACAAATAAAAAAAACATATTAAAGCAGTCGTAGCCTTTTGAAACTTAAGGCCCATTTGTGATTGTCAACAAAGTTCTGAGGACCACCTACCCAAATAAATGACAGAAAAACCTGACCAAAAACCGCTTCTGAGGGAACGTTAGCTAGCTGTGGCAGACGTTAGCTAGCTGAGCCAGACGTTAGCTAGCTGTGGCAGACGTTAGCTAGCTGTGGCAGACGTTAGCTAGTAGTGGCAGAACATGTTTGTCTGGTGCTTTTCAAACATAACGACATTGAAATTATGCATTTTAATATGGCATTTTTTAATACAGTGATTTTGATGTTTATTCCTCCATTTTTTGATCCATTTAAAAATATAATATAAAAATGGTTGCCTTGTTTTTCATTGTAGTCAAATATTGTTAAAAATGCACAATAAAAAGATTGAAAGGCACTCCGGTCATCCGGTCAGAGAACTTTTGGGACAGGTTTCGTTTTACTTCTACTAATATTACTATTCCTCCAATTAAATTACTATTAAAGAAAGACAAGATAAAATAATTGGTAGGTGAAAACACTTAATGAGAAAGCAGTTTTAAACCAATGCAACTTAGAATTTTGCTCAAAAGTGTCTTGTAAAATTAGTTTTCCACACTGGCAGAGAAAAATTAAAGGACAGACTCATGACGAAAAACTTTAGGTGCTTAGCATTTTAATTATCTTTTACTGTTTCAAAGGAATCAAAGCACAAAAAATTCTGGACCATGTGCTCATGTAGGTTGGCATTAAGTCCAAAAGCATATTTATTGGAATAGTTCCACATTTACTGGATCTGATATCTGATTGCAGACACCTGTTCATTGGTGAAACATAGTTTTATGTATGTGTGTGTTTGCAGGGCGTCGAGACGAGGAAGCGCTCTCCCACTCTGAGCAGTCAGTTCAAACGTTCCCTGGAGATGCTGATGAGGACGCTCAGTGTGTGTCAGCCGTTCTTCGTTCGCTGTATAAAACCCAACGAGTTAAAAAAACCAATGGTGAGAACAAGTTTTTCATGTGTTAAAATTCCTGCATATTCTTCACAAAATGCAAAGACTTTCCCTCTTCTTTTTTTTAGCACAGATTCAACTTAGTTACGTTCTTAGTTACTACCTATTGTATTTAGGTAGGTATAGAAGGAAACTGCCTTCCACACCTTTAAAACTCACTATTTAACACACTGTACAGGTAACAATTATTAAAATTACTTGTTGTGTTTTTACGGTAGGGTGAACTACGGGCCTATTTATTGGCTGGAAGCAGTTACTTCCTGGAATCTTGTGTTCACTGTAAGGTGTACAGGCAACCAGCGGAGACTCCAGGAAGTTACTGCTCCCGGCCCAAAAATAGTCCTCCGCGTAATTCTCTGTTTTTACACGTTGGTTTATGTTCAGTCGAGATCTAACATATTAATTACTTAGGTTGGTGGTGTTAGGCGTATGTTTTACCTTTTGACAGAGTCGGGCTAGCTGTTTCCAGTCTTTGTGCTAAGCTAAGTTAGCCTGCTGTAGGATGACGAAGGAATTACCTGCGCTACTCCCGATTGGCAAGTACTTGTCGCTTTTTTTTAGCTGGGTACGTTAGGAATAAAGAGTGATGATTGGTTAGGGTTATTAAATTAAGCCAATCAGAGGCAGAGTAGGGCGGTCATGCCTTCACCATCCTAGGAAAATAAATACCAGTATCACTTACAGTATAGACATGAAAGTGGTATCAATGTTCTCATCGAATTCTTGGCAAGAAAGTGAAAAGTGAAAGAACGACAAAGTATAAACACCTGAACAGCATGACCAGATCAAAATATCTGTTGTCTCTTTGTGACTTGAGCACATTTAGCTCGTTTTGACTTCAGGTTTTGTAAAATTTCACTTTGTCCTCTTATATTTTGAAGCAGCTGCACTGCTTTTAAGTTTGCTGTCTGTTTCTCTGTTTTTCTTTTTCAGTTATTTGACAGAGAACTGTGTATTCGTCAGCTGCGATACTCCGGCATGATGGAGACCATCAGGATCAGGAGGGCCGGTTATCCCATCAGATACACCTTCATGGAGTTTGTGGACCGTTACCGAGTCCTCATGCCGGGCATCAAACCTGCTCACATACAGGTTAGCAACACAACCACTGCAGTTCTGCTTTGGTCTTCAGTCCTGATCAAACCTGTTTAAAGGGGCTGCCAGTAGCTTGATTAAAGGGTCAGTCCACCTTAAATACATAGAGATTTATCATATATCATCATATTTTTCTATTTAGTCTGTTGGCTGATGCCTCAATGCATTTTAGTTTATTTTTGTTGCTGAAAGTTGTTTGTTGGGGAAAATTTAAGCTAGAGTCAGGATGTGGTTAGCCTAGCTTAGCATAAGGACTGGAAGCAGGGATACAAACAGACGGCTTCAAAGATACACTTGCCATCACCTATGTTTTTCTCCTTCCAGGAAAACCTACGAGGGACCTGCCAGCAGATAGTCCTGGCCCGGCTGGGAAAACATGATGACTGGCAGATTGGAAAGACTAAGATTTTCCTAAAGGTTGTTTTTATGTATATGTGTGTGTGTAAAATTTAGCTTGCCGAGTCCTGAAGGATTGAGTTGTTTCAAGATTAAAACACACTGCCGCTGAACAGCGCATGTCAAAAAAGATGCTATTTTAGGCAGCATCACTGCCTGCGTGGCCCACTAGAACAGCTATTCTCAACGCATGTACAACCTATGTATTCTATGTACAACCCCAACACCAGCGGCAGCCAGACGAGTGCCGGTGCTCGTCGACGTGATGCCCTGCTACACTTCACGCCACTGTCCTATTTCCAGTCGTCACACTCAATACTTTTGAGTATTCAAAGAGTACGTTTCAAAGAGTTCACATACTTTAATCTGACTATGGACAGGACTATGACAACACTATTTTTGTTTTAATCATCAATGAATAACGTTAAAACTAGCTTCCTTACCCGGTCTAATCGTAAAAAACAGAACATCAGGGCAGAAAATGAGCTTTGGGCCCAGTTTCCACTAATAATTTGAGATATACTAAGGAGTATGCAAAATGTCAGCATGATATTAACAGATTTATTTGAGATAATAAGATGTTTGCTCAAGACCCCTCACCAAGACAGGGCCTCAAATTGTAGGACCCACCTGACGGTCTGCGGGGGCCGTTGTGCACCTCTTGTTTATTTACTGCTTTGTCTGCGCTCGTCTCTTACTCAGGACCACCACGACATGCAGCTGGAGATCGAGAGGGACAAGGCCATTACTGACAAGGTCATCCTGATCCAGAAGTCTGTGCGTGGACTCAAAGAGAGGTAAAGAGCTTTGTAGGCGAGAGCTCAGAGAACCGGAGCCCACGTAGCACCAAAATATTTATATTTTTTTTATCTGGAACATGCAAGATTAAATTTCAGGGCTTCAGGGGCTCCATACGTTCCTTTTGACTTTTGTGTTTTGAGTTTTACTTATCTGAGTGAACCTCCATGTTCCATTTCCTGTTCAGCTTAACAGGAAGTATTCAGGATACAGCCTTTTATGTTATGTGCTCCTCAGATGGTTCTATTTCCTGTTTTCAGGAAAGTCTTTTTTTTCAACTTCAGTGAGTTCATGAGCTGTTTGAAGCTTTATATTATAAAGTGAAGTGAATGTACATTTGACAACAGGGTTAATGCTACTAAATAATAACTTTTCTAATCTGTCACTCCATGTGGACAGATAAGAACTGTTTCAACGTGAGCAAAAAACATGCAATTTGTAAGTTAATTAAAAGTTTCTAACCATCAACCAAACATTTACTTTGGTCCGCCATGTTTCTTTGTAAATGACGGCAAAGTCTTGTACCAAACTTTTCGCTGGTTTCACAAGTTGTTCTGACTTTAGGGGACGTTCACATGACTTTCCCCAGTTGGGAACTCCTTTTTCAGATTATTATGAATGCACAATAAAATCTAATTTCTGTCTCCACTTTGTAGGACTAACTTTCTCAGACTGAGGAGTGCTGTGACTGTTATCCAGAAGGTCTGGAGGGGTTATCTATGCAGGAAGAAGTACCAAATTGTGAGTCCTTTACACCTTTAATGTGTAGTTTTGTTTGGTTTGGGTCATCGGTTTTAATATCTTTTTGCTTTCTAACGGGTGCAGTATGATGTTTTTTCCTGCTGAATTCCCTTGTTCTAAAGTCTAAAGGCTCATTCACGCTAATATGAGTCCACCTTTAAAACACTTTTCTCTCCTTCAGATGCAGTCTGGCTTCCTGCGCCTTCAGGCTCTCTACAGGTCGCGGAAGTACTACATAAACTACCGGACGACTCGCCTTCGTGTTACTCTCATCCAAGCCCGTTGTCGCGGCTTCATCGTCCGGCAGACATTTTGGCGGCGTCTTCGTGCTGTGTTGACCCTTCAGGCCTACACCAGGGGCATGATAGCCAGACGCCTCTGCCAGAGGCTCAGGGCAGAGGTAAACAGTCATTATATTTACTACTGCTACTTATATCATGTTGCTAACGTGCCAGAAAGAGAGGGCCATTGGTGTTGATGGCAGACGTACGTGTAGGGGAAAGAAATGGTGATGTGTCACATATTTGATTTGGCTGAAAGAAACATGCGAGGCCTTACTATATTTGTTCATGCAGTGCAATGATTGGATACTGTAGGAAGTTTGTGCAACACCAAAAACTTTGGATACCACTTTCATGTTTGTATGATAAATGTCAGCTGGTTAGCTTAGCTTAGCTCGCTATAAAGACTGGAAACATTTAAAGGAACAGTCCATCCAAAAATGAAAATTTTAGTCATAGCCACAAAACATTTCTGAAGCTTCACAGCAAAACACTGTTGCAGCGTTTTCCTAAACAACTGAATAAGCTGGGGACTCGTTTTAAAACATAAAAAACAACTGTGAAAAAACATAAAAGGCTCCATACAGTTCGTCCAGCATAATCCAAGTTTCCGGAAGCCAGGGTTGGTAGGTTTCTGTTTATTCCTGTCCAGTGTACAAGCTTAAACCAGTTCAATTTATTCGACCCGACTAAACCAGCATTTGTCCGGTGTAGGTGGAGAGAGCTAGCAGCGTGTTTGATCCGCTCTGTTTGCCCTGTTGAAGTTACTGCATTATGCTGTGCACAAATCAACACTTCCTGTTCCTTTCTTAACAAGGCTTTAACTGTGAAACTTTTCGCAGGAACGTGTTGTGGAAAATTAATTGACTTACAAGGTTCCAATGCACACTTGAAATGTAGCGACTGCCATCTTTTCTCAAGTGTCACTCAGCTGAAGTCTGATTTTATTTATTATTTTGATGTTTAAGTTTAAAAGAAGTTAAGTTGAATGTTTTGTGTAAGAAATAAAAATACTTCAGTACTTCAAATAAAGGATGTTTTCCATAAACTTGGATTACACCGGACGAACTGTATGGAGCCATTTTATTTATATATATTTTTTCTTTTTCAGTTCAGTTCAGCTTCTTCAGTTGTTTATGAAAATGCTGCAACACTGTTTTGTGGACTAAAAAACTTCCCTCGTTCATTTTTGAGTGAAGGTTAAAAATCTCTAAAGCTCACTAGTTATATCGTTGTAATCACATTATATCTTTGTTGTGTTTTTATTACATTTTCCACCTCTTGCCATCATGGTGTTGCACTCTTTTGTAGCCAAGAAGTGACTAAAATTGCGTGATGAATGAAAAAAGAGAAGTTCAGACCCCGCCTACTTTTATATCTCTACACATGTGACCAATCACTGTGGAAAACAAGCATAAATGTCAGATTTTCTGGAGATTTGAAGATTGTTTTGGAGAGTTACAGTTGCCGGATGCAGCCCCCTCCTCGATTCCACCATCAGAAAGGGGGTTTGTTTGAAGCATACTGAGACCTTTGAACACAGTGCATCCTGTTACCAGGTTTTATTTTAAAGATCTGTGATCGTGGCATAAAATATGTCACCGGAAACCTTCTTTTATACGTTCTCTTTATTATTTTTAAACCTTGGTTTCATATCTGTTTTGTGAAATATAGAAAATGTTTGTAAGCTTTTAAGAATGTTTTTATCTGCTACTGTTGCACTTTTCTCTCATCCTGTTCTGAAAGACAATATTGAATAAATTATTTGTTTTGTAAATGTTTGTTTAATCTCAGTTTGTTATCAACTTGGTATAGATATAAATAGTAAATAGTGTGAAATAATATTCCTGAGCAAGTCTGCAGTTCCAGCGACCCGACACGGAAGACGTAAATTGGGTGAGCTCTTTGGGAGTCAAGCAGCTCCAGAACGGACCCGAGGCGGCCGCTTGTCTTTATGACACTTTATTGGTTGTCATGTTAGCGTGTAGAAGTTTAGATGGAAGCCCCTTTAAATACTGGATAGAGATAAAAGTTCTATTTTAAGTTCTAATAGTTTATTCTTCGCTCTTTGCTGTGATACTTTTCTTAGAGTTATAATAAAAAGTTAATTATCTGTTTAAACCTGTAAAGTTTCCCTTCAGTTCCTCTTCTCTAGTTTTAAGTCGTCAAAAGCTAACACAAAAAAATGCTAATCAGTATCACACCCTATCTGTGAACCCTTCTCCCCTCTCACCTCCCCTCACAGCTGCAGCATCGACAGGAAGCCGAGCGGCAGCGCCTCGCCGAGGAGGAGCGGCTGCGGAACCAGATGACAGCACAGCGGGCCAAGGCAGAGGCTGAGAGGAAACACCAGGAGAGGCTCGTCCAGCTGGCCCAGCAGCAGGAGGAGAGGGAGAGGGAGGAGAAAGAGGAGGTGAGGAGGAAGAAGGAGCTGCTGGAGCAGATGGAGAGGGAGAAGGAGCAGCCCGTGGATCACTCGGACATGGTCGACCGCATGTTTGGCTTCCTAGGGAACTCCCGGCCGTTGCCTAACCAGGACGGACAAGCACCAGCTGGTTTTGAGGTATGTATTTGGGGTTTTTGTGGTCCAATAAAGATGTCTGACGGAATGTTTTTTCAGATTTAATCTAAATCTAATTTTCAGCCACATTAGCAGTCTGGTTCTAGGAAGGGCAATGTACCGAAATCTGTCAGTTGGTCCAGTAAATCCTGCAAGTTTTCCTGAATCACCACCATGAGTTTGACATTTGTGGTTTTGAATGAATTTATTTGACAACTATAGGATGAATTCCCATGAAATTTTAATTGTATGACTTTTTTCAGTACTTTAGATATTTTTGGTTTATGACCAAAAACCTGCAAAACTAATAAAAACTTGACAACTTCAGCTTTACTTTGTTTGATACTTTGTTTTTTGGTAATTATCAAATATTAGCCAGGGTTCCCACACCTTAAAAATCTAATTCAAAGATTTTTTTTTAAGGCTCAATTGCCTCAAATTCAACGACACAATAGGGCATAATTTGAGATTTTCTGAATTGTTGCTGTGTTACAAACAAGCCAGTCTTTGTAAATGTCTTTGGTAAGCCATGAGTCCTCGAATTTAGATTTTCAAGACTTAGCTGAAAGTTTGCTTAATGTTAGCTTTCTGGCTTGTTTTGCGTAACCTGCATAGTTCAACTTCATAGAACTTAGCCTGTTTACTGACATTAAGTTAAAAAAAAAAATCAAAAATAACCTTAATTTCTGTTCTTGCACAAAGTTTATAAACTAAAGCCCTTTCAATAGCCCATGTCTATTTGTCTATTCTCAAAACTTTTAGTTTTTTTCCCGCTCAAATTTACAAAATTTCAAGGATTTCAAGGGCCCGTGGGACCCTAGATTAGCATGCTAACACGCTAAACTAAGACGGTCAACATGGTAAACATTATACCTGCTAAATATCAGCATGCTGGCATTGTCATTTTGCATGCTACCATGCTAATGTAAGCACTGCTAGCATGATAAAAAAAAAATGCCTTCAGCTGCTTGATGTTAAAGTTTTTCCATTAGCTAGTTGCTAACTTTGTCTGCTGTTTCTATTTAGATTACTAATTAACTGTGTCATCATACGTGTTGCACATATTGCTGTTTTTCTTTATCCGTGTATATTTTCCTACCACTCAGGACTTGGAGAACACTCCTCGCAGTGAGGAGGCTGAAGAGGAGGTGCTGAATGAAGCTCCACCGTTACCTGATGAGGAGGATGAGGATTTGTCCGAATACAAGTTCTCCAAGTTTGCAGCCACCTACTTCCAGGGTGTTTCCACTTATACCTACATCAGACGACCTCTAAAACAGCCGCTGCTTTTTCACGAGGACGAAGGAGACCAGCTGGTGAGAACTTAACGTCCTCTTCACCTCCCGGCCGTTTATGTTAGTCACATGTTTTTTGTGAAGTCAGCAGATCAACCACACCAAAGGAATTTGTTTAACATTTTTGAAAATGCAGTTATTCGCTTCCGTACTGAGACTTAAATATGGAGATCTGTACCACTCACCCATCCATTTAATATTAAACTGAAGCCAGGAGATGGTTAGCTTAGCTTAGCTTAGCTTAGCATAGTGACATGCCATGTGAAGTATAGAGGCTCTCAGTGGTTGTCTGTTTATGGATATTATGCTGATTCTTAAATGTCCGTTGTGTCAGATTTAGTGGCATCTAGCGATACATGACATATACATATACATATACATACTTTGTGGAGGAGGACCAATTCCCTCTGTAGATATGAAATGTTCATTCTAAGGTAACAAAAGCAGAACAGTTTTTTTATTATCAGGTGATTACACACTAATGAAAGCGTAAATAGGACTCTTATATTACGTTTCTGCCAATAGATTTCCCTAAATCCTACACACTGGACCTTTTAAAAAAGAATCTATTAATGATTAATTCATATTAAAACAATTATAAAAGCACCTTTAAGCATGCATGCTAAGAATACATATTGTAAAATAATTTAGTGGGCTGTGTAGGCAGCTAACGTCTGCCACAACTAGCTAAAGTCTGCCACAGCTGGCTAACATATGCCACAGCTGGCTAACATCTGCCACAGCTAGCTAACGTTCCCTTTGATGCAGTGGCACAAAATGTTTTTTGACATGAAATAAATTGATGTGGGAGACGACCCTGCGTCAGTAAAAGCTCCAAAGTGAGTCCATGTGGTGAGGACGACAATAAAACTGGATTCATAATGGCAGGTAGTGATGCTAAGCCAAAAACACAGTACGTTAAATGTGGTGAAATCCTGTTTTTTTTTTTGGTCCTTTTTATGGTCATATTATGTTTTTTGTAATTTTTTTGGGAAGGTGGTCCTTGGAATCTTTTTAACAATCAGAGTGGGCCTTAAGTTATGAAATATTTGTTGTAACTGACGTATTACAAATTGACTCTCGTACATTCTGAGCTGATTTAAAACATCCTGTCCTGTCCTTCAGGCTGCATTGGCAGTGTGGATCACCGTGTTGAGGTTCATGGGAGACCTCCCGGAGCCAAAATGCCCGATTGTCATTAACGACGGCAGTGAAAAGATCCCCGTCATGACCAAGATCTACGAAACCCTCGGCAAGAGGACCCACAAGAGGGAGCTGCAGGAACTGCAGGTGGAAGGAGAGGTGAGATGAAGCTGAAGGCTCGAATTGTCTCAAATGATTCTTTACTGGTCTGTGATGGGATCAATAAATATGCAAAATGCCGTTGTCAATCCATGTTTGTGTTTACAGAACAGCTCCATTGACAGCCAGAAGAGGAACAGCGTCAGACATAAACTTGTGTCTCTCACTCTGAAGAGGAAATCAAAGATCACGGAGGAGGTGAGACTCAATGAACAACTTCTTCTGAAATTATCACCAGAATTTTAGCCACCAACACACTGAAAGCACTTGTTTTAAAATAACGCTAAACATAGCAATTAGCAAATATGTTGATATTATTGTATATTATGTCATAATCGCCTGTTATATTCTTTTCAGGCTACAATAGAGTTGCAAAGTGGTGAGGGTTTCTGACAAATCAAGTTTCGTCTGTTAGTTTAGCATGGCTTGCCTAAATACTACAATACCCATGAGGCTCAGCCAAGAGGCCAGTCAGAGCTGTAACTCAGAGCTGTAGCAGATCTTAACACTTTGTTCATGCAGTCGTAAATTGCCCCATAATTCAAAAGTAAATTGATTCAAGTTGTGTAATATTTAGTTTCAACGCACAGTAAATGGTGCATAATAGAATTTTAAGTTCTGTGATATTTGCCGAAATGCACCTTGGGAGTTGTAGTTAACTTCTCCTCCAATGTTTTTACTGTATATGAATTGTACCTTTGACTTTTTGTCGAATATGTTTTCTGACACGGTTTGTTTTTCTTTGTGTACTGATACAAGGAAGTTTTTACTTCCTAAACCAGGGGTTTCTGACATCACTCCTCCCACTTCGCTGGGCTTCATGGGGAATAAATAAAAAATAATAGAACCTCTAATAACGGTTGTACTTGTGTGGAGTCAGATCACAGTGTTGCAGTGGAATCGGTAAAGAAAGAGGGTTCCTCTTTATGACCAAATGATTCCAGGAACTATGGAAACAAAAACTACACTCAGGTCCTTTGGTTCTCTGTAGTCGACAAGACACTTGTACTTCTTGAACCTAATTTTGTGATTAAGCAGCCAAACAATGATGTTTAACTCTGCAAGCGCTACCCAGAGTGAACCATCAGCAAGTGTTACCCCAGAGTAGGGACTTGAAACTTGGATCTAAAACTATAGTAGAGGAACTAAATTCTTTCGGTTGACACTCAAGTAAAGTTACTGAATTGTTCAAAAGGTTCTTTTTCCACTGGAAAATGTAGTTAGCTCTTTGACAACCAGTTTAAAATTGAGTCTGCAACAAGTAAATAAACAGCGGCAGTCATTACTGATGTGGATGAAACCGGTTCATTTCGGTGTAAGCAGAGAAAACGCGTCAATAGACAGAGTGAATAATTTCAAAGAAGTTCATTTGAAGAGTTCTTTTTTGCTTTAATGTCTGTGGCAGGTGACCAGGCGGTTGACAGAGGGGGATTATGGTCTCCAGGGGAACAGCATGCTGGAGGACCGGCCCACCTCCAACCTGGAAAAACTTCACTTCATCATCGGCAACGGCATCTTACGGCCCACCCTCAGGTGAGCTACAAGCAACTTCAGTTTCAGCACCTGAACTTCGTTGTCATCACCAAATCCAGACCAGTGCAAGGAACCGTGGTTCTGTCAGTGTGACAGAAATTATAAACTCTTTATTGGCTTTCACGAGGATGGAGCTAAAGGAAAGACCATGGGGTTGTTAAAGTCCACTTAGGTTCATGAAAATATTCTGTCCCTAGAAGAAAGTTTAGGGAGTCAACGAAAACATGAGGATTCATTCCCTTCCCGGTTCCCCCCGCTTAAAATGACCAATTTCCCCCAAAGAATTAGGGTAATTTGGCCCTCAGCCCTCTTAAGTTATTGCCATGAAACAAAAGTTGTTTTCTAAAACTTTTCATTGAGAGATTTTACACATCAAAGTCTGTTTGCAGGACTTAGTCCTACTGCATATTTAGCAAAAGTTTTATAAAGCTTTTGTAGCTCCTGCGGGAGTTGCGTGACGTCAGATAAATTGCCTCAAGTGATGTCATTTGAGTTGGCGTCAGTTGTAGCTGAAGACTAAAAGAAAATGAAAAATCTGTTGATGTAGCGTTAGAAATAAGCGATCTTACCAGACCTCTTTAACTCGCTCCTCATCCCTACTTGAGGCTAGCAGTTCGAGCTACGTTAGCTGCTACTAGCTTAACACATTTGACTCAAAGATGCTGTAGAACCAAGATAACACCTTACAAGCTATGCCAGTGGTATGAAATGGTATACACTTAGTCATAAATTTATTTATAAGGGGGTGTCTGTGGCTCAGGTGGTAGACCTTCCGATCACTGGGCGGTTGGTGGTTCGATCCCCGGCCCCTGCAGTCTACATGTCGAAGTGTCCTTGAGCAAGATACTGAACCCCAAATTGCTCCCGATTCTGCGCCATCGGTGTGCGAGTGCATGTGTGTGAATGGTTACCGCTTCTGATGAGCAGGTGGCACCCTGCAAGGTAGCCACTGCCACCAGTGTATGAATGGGTGTGAATGCTGTCTTGTAGTGTAAAGCGCTATGAGTGGTCAAGCTGATTAGAAAAGCGCTATATAAATACAGGACATTTACCATTTCTTTTGCCGCTAGTTTTTATCTGCTAGCTTAATATGTTAGCTACAGATCTGGTGAGAATGTGTCGTTGAGGCAGAGACAGGTCTCAAACAAAGTTATTTTCTCCCGATTTGTCTTTTTGAAAAATACAATTTTAGTGTCAGAATGTTTGGAAGATATGTGGCTTGTGAAAAACGGGTCCAATCGGGGCAGTGACGAACCCCATGTGACACAGATACACATACAGGAAGTAATTTGTCAGTTAACCGTCTCAGTTTCTGTAATACCGCGAGTGGCCACTGGGTAAACGCTCTCGCTGTACCCAGGTTCTAAATGATGCATTCATGGTTTCTGAACTGTCTCTGCTTGACTCTTTTTTAATATAATGATGCAGAAGTGAAAAGCTAAATCTGTGGAGCCGTCTTTTACCTGCTGGTGTTAGACATGGAGGCAGCAAATTAAATTAGAATCATCATCTTGGATATATCATGTCATGGATATTTATACATATTTTCATGGCAAGTTTACAAGCAAAATGTATTTTACTCTGAATCAGATCCAGCACCATGTTGTGGATGTGGCTCTGCTTTTGTTCAGCTGTTGGTTTTTTCTGTCTCAGGGATGAGATCTACTGTCAGATCTGCAAACAGCTCACTCAGAATCCGTCCAAGAGCAGCCACGCCCGCGGATGGATCCTGCTGTCGCTCTGCGTCGGCTGCTTCGCCCCCTCTGAGAAGTTTGTCAAAGTAAGAAACCTCCTTTCACGTGGTAATACCTCCCAATGTAAAGTGATGCTACAGCTTTCGAGTACTGCAGTTGTGAATAACAGCCTCTCCATCATAAACACCAGGGAGTTTGTGCCAATAAACCGAGCAGAGGTCATTAAAGGAAATATTAAAAGATAAACCCACCCCAAAGTTTTAGTCGATTGACAGAAAATTGATCGACTATTTTTCACATTCAATCGCATTTAAAATAACACTTCCTGGTTTCAGCTCCTTAATGTTGCTGCTTTTCTTTATGTTGGATAGCGTTACTTTTAAAAGTAACTTGTTACGTTACCTTTAGAGAAAAGTAACTCGTTAGAGTATGTTTGCGTTACCAAAAATGGCAACCCCTTTCCGATGTAGTTTCATCTGGGTGATGAACTCAAAAATGTAAAGAAAGGAAATAAAATATTATACTTATTGTCCTTATTGTACAGAGAAATGCAATCGTACACCTTCTGAATTCAAGTTTCTCTCTTTCACCAACCACTGAGCTTAATGGCCTCGTTAACTCATCGTAAAGCACTTTAAACGAGACATAAACAAAATAAAACTCACCAAAACTGTCTTGGTTTATCTTTCCACTTTTCCATCAATCACCAACTCAGAAACTTGGTGGAAATAAATCCTTAATTCACACAGTTAGATGTGAAAATATTCTGGCTCCACATGTTGTTTAATTCCCCGCTGCTAACGATCTGAGAAGAGGCATGTAGGCACAGTACGCCAGCCTTTATGAAAACAATAAAACACAAGCTCTTATAGTCTACAGCACATCACGTTTCCACTAACATTCAATTAATGACAATAAAAGACACAGTGATATTTTAAAAGTAACTAATTGTTTATTTAAAATGTAACTAAATAACTGATTACTTTAATTGCAATACTAACGCGTTACATTACCACAAAAAAGTAATCTGAGTACTCTCAACACCCAACCCAACACTGGTTATGAAACAGTTAAGTGAAAATATATTGTTGAATCTGTCACTTAATTTTACTCAGTGTTATTGATGAACTGTAACTCTATTTGTTGTGTTTTTCTTTCGCCCTCCCCTTCTCCTTCTGTTGTCAGTATTTACGGACATTTCTAAATAACGGCCCCCCTGGTTATGCTCCATATTGTGAGGAAAGGTTGAGGAGGACGTTTGTCAACCGGACAAGAACCCAGCCGCCATCTTGGTTGGAATTACAGGTACTAAACATGCTCGCTGCTCTGAGTATCTGCAGGTTCTGAAAACTCTAAACATTGAATTCAGTTTCCTCAAAAAAAAACGCCCCCTGGTGGCTGGCTGCAGTATAGCTCATAAACCCCTCCCCCTCCATGTTAGCAGATGGGACATGGGCCA
>JBBPCS010000226.1:4354811-4371922 GCA_037974645.1 Hollardia meadi
ACTCTACATGTTAAGTGTCATGAGATAACTTTGTTGTGAATTGGCGCTATACAAATAAAATTTGATTTGATTTGAACAACAATGGACCGTGCCATTATGGTTCATGATTATCCTCTTCTGTTCTCAATCGTATAAAAATAGTTCTGACCAGTCAAACCCAAAGTAACCTGGCTAGTTCTGTCCTCCTGTTTCCAGTCTTTGTGCTAAGCTAACCATGCTAACCTGCAGCTGGCTGTAGATTCATATGTGCTGAACAGACATGAGAGTGTAATGAATCTTCTCCTGGAAAGAAAGTGCGAGCACATTTGCAGAACCTTTCCTTTTAGGATGCCCAAGCAGATAAACTCACCTATACTTCTGTTTTGTGTTTTTCAAAATCACAATTCGGTGGAATAATTCAAGTGTTTCTTGTTGTGAGACTGTAACTCGCTGCTTCTATCACTATTTACGTGAATCACACCAGTTCCATTCTAGACTGAATGCCATGATAAGAATCATGTGGGTTAGAATGCTATAAGACCAGCAGTGTTCTATCATATGAGGGTGACTGTCCTCTACGTTTGTTTTTGTTTTTTTTGCTTGTTTTTAATAACTCATACCTAATTTAGTCGGATTGCTATGTCCACCAAAGTGACCTCCCTCCGTCTTCCACTCCCCAGGCGTGTTGAGCTGCATCCTGCTGTTTGATAAGATCATCCCCTTCCTCTCTGGAAAGAACACCATGGGGCTCGGGGTCCCTGCTGCCCAGAAACAGAAGACACAGTAACAGTGATGTGAGGACACGCAAAGTTCTTTTTTTCCCCTTTTGTCATTAACAACCATGGAGGAAACACCAGTGGTGCCTCTGTTGTTTGCTGTACTGCAGGTTTACCTCATCAGAAAATGTGAAACACCTGCACTGATGGATGCACCAGGGCGACCAGTAGTTTTGTTGTAGTTTTTCACAACACAAATAATGCAGCTAATGGACGTTCACCTCATCAATTGCAGCACAATGTTAGAAAAAAACATGCACGACACATGTTGAAAGTTTTGGGCTGTTTTTTGTCATTTAGCACAATTAAGTCCATGACTTGTGGGAGGGGGCAACAAAGCTCCAGTTGAACAGACTTTTGATGGGGAAACACATCAGTGGGTTCAGCTCTTCATGGAAATGATTGATGAAAGCGGAGGGAGAGTGAAAAAGATAAGTTCTTAAAAAAGCAGTTTGACATCATAGAAGTTGCTGATGAACTGTATTTGTGTCATCACTGTCAGGGCTCCAGTAGAGGACTCTGCATTTAACATGTATTATTTTACCTGGTTGACAGAAGACTTTTCCTCATCTGCTGTACAATCTAATCTTTGGGCTTTGAATGGAAACGGCACAAACGCTTGCTGGTTTGGTCTGTTAAGTTCAATTAACGTGGGTGTACTTTTCACAGTTTCACGTGTTTCTCATGTACTCTACATGTAAATGATGATAAAAGAAAACTGGATTTCACTGAAGACACTGATGGTGATCGAGTTTTCCCCTTTTTTCCTCTTAAGTTTGGATGACCAAAGCTTTTACTGTCTTTATGTTTTCCTGCAGAAATCATGTCTGACTATGTTGGTGAAGCTGATTTAACAAATTTTATTTATTAAAAAAAATTAAACTTAATATTTTCTGGAATTTTGTTAATATAGTTTTGGGTACATTTCTTATTTTCCACAATTGTTTTTTGTTGTCAAAACTGCAGCAATTTCTGTTTCTCTGTACACCAAAGGCAAATTAATTTACAACTTTAATACGACCAGAGTCTAGCTCATGATCATACAAGTTGTTTCTTAGAGTATTACTCTCTTTAATTTCTGACTCCGGGTCTGTTGGCAAAATGTACTGTATATTTTTAGATAACAGGTTTTGTATAGTACAGTAAATTGAATGTATTTGTAATATCTTGTCTGAAATATTTTCGATTAAAACTTACTTGAAAAGGTGACACATTTATGATTGTCAATATTTGTGTTTATAATTTTGTTAAACTTTTAGTTTTGAATGAAATATCCCTACAAATATTGGCTGGATGGCTATAAGAACTTTGGTACAGACTTCTATGGTCTTATCTTCCCTACCTTCAAAATATTAGCATGTTAGCATTAGCATTAGAAGCATGTTAGCATGTCTGTTAGAATTTAGATCCAATCACCGCTGGGCCTAAATACAGCCTCATGTCTGCTAGCATGACTAAACTGTCTCAAATCCATATTACATACTAGTTCTACACAATATACTAGGTAATCAACATAATTTACCGTATTATACTAACAGGAAATCATATGTGACATTGGATGTCAATCAAACTGCGACTTTCGAGTTTTTAATACTTATTTTTTTGTTTCACCACCACCCACAATTACATACAGGTACATACAGTATGCACAGAGGAGAAATTACCCTGAAGGCTTTCTTCCACAAAGGATATTGTAGCCTTCAAAGTATTTTTGTTGTGTAATAATCAAGTAGCTTTGTTGCCGAAAGCTAACCTAGTTTTGTTAGCTAAACCTATCCAAGTACTTGTGGCACCTAAACCTAACCAAGTAGCTTTGTTGCCTTAAGCTACCCATCTAGTTTTGTTAGCTAAATATAACAATCGTTTTGTTCGCTAAAACTAGCCAAGTATTTGTGGTGCCTAAACTTAACCAACTAGCTTTGTTGCCTAAAGCTATACTCATGTAGTAAAGCCAAACATAACCAAGTATTTGTGGTGCCTAAACCAAGTAGTTTAGTTTCCTAAACCAGTATTTGTGTTGCATAAATCTAACCAAATAGCTTGTTGGCTAAAGCCATATAGTTTAGCTAAACCTAGCCAAGTATTTGGTGCCCATGTTAACCAAGTTTTGTTTCCAAAACCTAAACAAGTATTTGAAAAATCAATATTCCACAATTCAATTCATTACATTGAGTAATGTATGGAGTGTCGGAGTTAAAGCGCTGAAATCAAAGATGCAACGGCTAACGTATATAACGGCTAACAACATGCGCTCCTCAGCTGGCTAACTGCCTCTGAAGTGATATTATAAAAACAAACGTAATATTTTTAGCGCTGACCCACACACCAAACTCGGATCAAACTGCTGTCTAACTACAAATCAAATTTCTGTGTCTTGCCTCAAATGTTTTCAGAACCATGTTATCTTTTGTTGTTTAGCTAAGCTACGATAGCTTCTTACCAGGCTGCCATATTGAAAACGGATGAGTCACATGCACTTGTGGCCAGCCCGGCTACCAAAACAAACACAATCAGATTACAACACACGAAGAGGGAGCGTGACGTCATGTACCGTTCAGGACGCCTTTACTCCACTATATCTACCAAATAGTTTTTTTGCTACTACATTATAATGTTCAAAATCCTCATATATTTAACCTTTAATGTTGGTTGGGAATGGAGCTAGCACCTTTCCAGGGTCAGTAATTTCCACGTCAAAAGTCATGGCTTCAAACCCATTTTATTATGACAAATGTACAAGATCAGATTCATAAGAAATGACAGTAAAGTTAACAAAATTGTAAGGAGCAGACAAAACACCAACAACCAGTCTACTAGCATCTATACACAGTGGACAGGGTGTCTTTCCTCCCAGATTCATCATGAGGTAAATAGGAAACTCTTAACACTTCAGTCATTGGCACAGACTTCCTCCCTTAATCCAATCGCAGCCTTTATTCTCTCCTCTATCTCCACTCCCATGCAGGTCTTGCTACAGGTCATTTCATAACCGTGAGATACACATTAATGCATTCTCCTTATCTCTGTGGAGAATTTATAACGGGGTTACATACAGCACATAGACATCCACATTCCTTTACTCCGACCCGACCCACCGGAACACACGCACACTCACACTTCTATTTGTAGAATTGGGTTTGCTATAATCTGTCCAACTAATCTAAAAGCTAATATTGTGTATAGAAGTTGCACGTATAGGTTTTGTCTTGGAAGTCATATTATGGCCGTAGCCCGTATCAAAACGGTATGATAGAGTGGTTTATCCTCTGTGAAGATCATGCTGAGACTAATTTACAAAATATTTTACAAACCGGCCTCATTTCTTCGTATTTCAGATTTAGCTTTTTCTTTTTTTCTATGATAATCCTTTCTCCCCCCCTCCCCCCGAGCTGCTGTAACATGCCTTAGCAGTTTCACTGCAAATGATGAGATATCCTGTGTCAATCCACTTCTCGTCCTTCAGCTCTAATGCAACAGGTCAGGAGATCCTTAAAACATGCCAAAGATTTCTGGTTTTCTTACAAAAAAACTGTTGTGCCAATATTACTTCCCTACAAAAGAAAACTATTAGAAACTCATGCAATCCCAAAGAATTGCCAATATATTTTTCCATGATTAAAAAATGCCTCTAAATATATTACAGCAAAAACTACAGATATACACACAGACTGGTTCCAGCAGAGGTCAGTGAAGTCATTGGTTTGTTTTTTTTCTGTCCACCCCTCCCCCCCATTCAAAAACTGCATCCTAACTATAGATTCAAAACAAATTATTCCACCAAGTTGTTTATTTTTCACAATCTTGCTCTGGTTTGACGTCTTCGAAAGCTGCCAGTTAACTGCAACTTCACCTGAACATCAACTCAAGATTATGAAAAAAAAAAAAAAAAGAATGAATATAAACATGATATTTTGTATGCAGGGAGATTTAGTGGAGTGGAATAAAAATGAAAACAAAAAGAAGAAGAAGAAGAAGAAGAAGAAGAAGAAGAAGAAGGGCGTTTTGGACCTTAGTGTTATTTTAGTTAATAAAAGCCACAAGTCTGCAGGTTTTTGAACCTTCTATGAAGGATAATGTACAAAGAAAATAAGACACTTTACATTTCAAAGAGACGACACATAAATGTTTAGATATACAAAAAAATACATTAAAAAAAACAAAATCACAAACATAAATGTAGTCCGAGTAAGAGGAAACTAGACTAGGAAGGACGCGTTTTTACTTCTGATTTCGTTTCCCCAAAGAAACGTGTACTCAAAAAAAAAAACCTGGGTGTTCACCACTGATACTGATGGCAGCGCACATAGTTAAAATAATTATATATGTATACAATATACAAAAACTACTCTATCATTCAGCAAAAAAGATCAAGGAGGAGGGCTGACAAGTGAAGGTTGGTCGACTAGTTATTAGTCTAGAAGATTATTCGACAAGAATAAATAATCTCATCTAAAGCTTTCTCAAATATATATATATATATACTGTATATATGTGTGTGTGTGTGTGTGTGTGTGTGTAAAAAGCCAGCATAGTTTGGATAAATACTTTGTGGTGAAAAGTTAAGATGCAAAGATTGATACCACTCATGTCTCAAAGCAGATCTGCCCATTAAATACATTAAATATTGGGCTCCAGCTACTATATGGTTAGTGTAGCTTAGCATTAAGGCTGAAGTCAGGAGGAAACAGCTAGCCTGGCTCTCCCTAAAGGTATTAAAAAAAAATTAAATTAAAGCTTAAGTGGACAATTCTGGAAAAGATAGTTGATTTTGAGTCTCGATCCCACGTCGCCAGATACTTTTTTTGTGTACTTAAACTTTAAATGTGAACAAAAAGGTGTCAGTGAATTGATGTTTTTACACTTAACAAACGAGACATAACAAGCTAGTTAGCGACTCATAGAGGTGTTGATGGGCGACTTTGTTACCTGAGGAACAAGGATTAGCCGGTATCTTACTTTCATGCTACGATTATTGACGGTTAACAGAATTATCACCACGATCATCAAACTTTACAGTAGTAGTACTATTAATGCTCAAATGAAAGTTAATTTAAATGCAAAAAAAACATGTTCTGGCTTATTTTACTGGTTAAAATCATTTTTAAAAAGACCGGAACAGAATGCAATAGTGATGGAACACAGCACATACCACCGCGCCGAGCCGATTTTCCGTTTCCATTAGCAGTTCAACCGCATGTTTTTAAAAGTCTCTGTGTTCAGTTGTCGGTATGTTTGTAGCTTCGAACTGAATCTCTGTGGTTTGAAGTTTGGTTTCTCTCCTGCAGTCCTGTTCGTGCTTTCAGATATCTGCTTTATTTTACTGTTTCATCATGATCGGGTTCAGCTGTAAGAATTGTTTTAAGTTTGTGCTGGTGAAAATCACCATTTTACAGCCGCTCTATAATGTCGCAGCCTCAATCAGCCCGCTGCTTCTAAACGTGATACACTTAAGGACTAGCGCGTCATCAGTTAAAGATACATCTTCCAACGGGTAGCCCTGTTGTAATGGAAATGCAAATCTCTGCCATGCTGGGCTGCTGTGGATTTTCATTTTCATTACGACAGGGCTACCCGTTGGAAGGTGTATCTTTAACTGGTGACGCGCTGAGGACAAGTGCGTCATCAGTTAAAGACAACTTCAAACGGGTAGCCTCGTTGTAATGGAAATGCAAATCCCTGCCGAGTCAAACCGAGCCGAGCCAGGCCGGCGCACCTGTATGTAAAAGCCCCATATGCCCACCAGCTACTGTTAGCATAGCAAGTCGAAGCCACAGTAGCAAGAAGCAGACGGTGGCTGATCTGTCCCTTGTAGCTTCATATTTACTGTACAGACATGAGTGATAGCAATCTCATCTGACTGAAGGCTTATGAATAAGCGCTTTTCCCAAGATGTCAAACTATGCCTTTTAACGGATAAAATGTAAAAACCAACACTCATTTTAAACAGATGCCTAAAACTGAAAATCAATTATGGAATGACTTATTTTACTCCTAAAAAAATGTCCCGTTCATTTAGCATGCAAATAGGCGATCTTTCCCACGCAATAAACAATTTCAGTGCCAATTTTTTCATCGATGTAGACGGGATCTAAAAATTTGTTGAAATATTGGATGGAACAAAACAAAAGCGGGACGACGTAACAGAAGAAGTGAGTTTTTAGAGGGAGTAGGTGGTTTGGCAGTGAAGCTGGATGATGTGGTTGGTTTGCAGGTAAACTGATTATTGCCTTTATCTGTTGTACAATCCCACAGGGACCGCATCAGACGGGGATCCAGTCCTTACTGTAGTGGAGTTTGCCGACACTCGAGCTCCAGATGACAAGTAAAAAGGATGACGAGGAAGTGTTGGTGGGGGAGGGAATAATAAAGTTAAGAGATATAAAAATACAATACCACAAAAAAATGAAATAGTACACCGTTTTGTTTTTACAAGTCTTCGTTATTGCAGACGTAGTCCACTAGGTCTGTGACTCCTAACAGGTCGTCTTCGTCATCGTCCTGCGCTGCCGTGTCCTGGCCAACCAGACCGTTTGGTGCGATGGCAGCAGCTGGTGTGGCACTGTTGTTTTTGGGTGGCTCCAGATTTGGGATGAGGCCTGAAGCGGCTGCAGCTGGCCGGCCGACGAGGCCCTCAAGGCTTTTTATCTGGCTCTGTCCGTTGGTGGGTGGCAGCTCCACCGGGTTACAGTCCGCTGCGTTTGTTCCCTTTGACTCCTCGTCTGCTTTTTCAGACGCTTTCTTCTCCTTCGGCTTCTCCTCCGGTTCCTCCTCGTCATCGTCCGAGTCGATGCGGTTCACCCGTTTGCGGATGGGACGATCCTCCTCCGACGATTCGTCCGAGTCGTCGTCCGAGTCGTCCTCTTCGGAGGCTCTCCTGCGTTTCAGTGCGAGTCGCCTGCGCCGCTGCCGGGAATCTTCCTCGGAGGAATCGGCTCTCCTCTTCATTCTCCGATCCCTGGACTCCTCCTCAGAGCCTCCTGAGAAACTCACTGGGGAAAGAAAACATGGCGCCTTTAGCTGCCAGCAGTTCTGCCCTAATTAGCTTGATAAACTTGATGTTTATGCTAAACAAAGTAAAAACAGACTGCAGACTTTATTTTATTTTAATAGGATGTTTTAATTAATTTCACTCTCTAAACTGTGTACTCACCCCCTCCCTCGTGTAACTGTCAGTGGAGGTTCGACACTCTACTTTATTATTTATTGCTCGTATTCAACATACATCAAATATCTGTATATAAACAAATATTTTATAAGCAAGCAGCCATGTTATTTTATTTTGGAAGGATGTCATGTTTTACTTCTATTTGTGCCAAAACTGGTTCATTTCAGATTACAGCACATTATTACTAGCACGGTGGTACCAAAACAAAAACCCGAGTCGTGCTTGTTTCTGACTGACCCTCGCTCTCGGAGCTCTCCTGCTGGCGTCTGGGTTTCATCTTGGACCGGTTGGTTTCTGCCTGAGAGCCTTCGGACTCGGACGTCTCGCAGTAGTTCACCTGCTTCTTGTGACTCCGCCGAGACCGCCGACGACTCATATCCAGGTCGCTGTCGCTGAACTCGCTGGAGCCTTCAGTCACTGGACACACACACACACAATAATAATAATAATAATGATAATAATAATAATAATAATGGGTTACAACTGTAAGGATATTCTGCCAGAGTGACGTCAAAGGCGTCTCCTGGAGTTGACATCAACCTGATTGTTTCAATCTAGATTATTCTTGGACTGGGTATTTTGTGCAGCAGATTGAAGTATGTAAATTAATTCATGATATATTCTCTGGGAGAATAGAGCATGTTTTAGAATTTTATCATAGTGAATTGAAAGATAAGCTGATTATTAAAAAGAGACCGATTAATTGGTTTGGCCGATCAATCAGTGCTGATGGCTGTGCAGTTATTATTAAAGAATTATTGACTTTGAGGGAAAATAATGGCTCAAAAAGTTAACATAGCTCGCACCAGTTCAAAATGTATTTATTAATTACTTTGGGTTGGATGTTGAGTTTCAGATTTATATATATTAGTTATTTATTAAGTTAAGTTTATTTGGGTATTTGTTACTTTGATTAAGTTGAGTTCAATAGATATCCAGTGTCTAATAAAATCAAACATTCTTCATTTCTGACACTGTCAAATTTTTTCGAAGGGTTGGGGGGTAATATCGGCCGATTGATCGGATATTGTTTTTTTTTTCCTGCCACAAATATCGGTATTATATCGGCCTTTGAGATAAAATAACAAATAAATCGACGGCAACATCTTTGTGGTTTTAACTGAGGTGAGTGTAAAGGCATGTTTGGCTAACTAACACAATCTATATACCTATTTCATCTTCGTCTTCCTCGTCCGTCTCGTCTTCTTCATCGTCCGAGTACCCTTTCGGTCTCCGCCTCTTTCTGGAGCTCCGTCGTCGTTGCGGTGGATTCCTGGTCCGTGAAGATTTTCGATGTTTACCGCTGCTGTTGCTGCCGTAGTCGCTGTTGTTGGACTCCGCGTCTGTTTCAGCCTCCGTGTCGTTATCCGATACCACAAACTCATCTTCTGAGCTGCGTCCGGCCGAGGAGAGAAGAAGAAAGTTCAGTATTCAGCTACGATTAAATCATTTAATTAAGTCAATCTTTCTGTATTCCCACCTTTCACTGAGGCAAAACTCTTCCTCGCTTTCCTCCTCGTCCACGGTGCTGTCACTGTCCAGGTCATTCAGTCGCCGGCGTTTTTTCCGGCGCTGGCCGGCGGTGGGTCGCGGAGGGCGGCCATTCTCCTTGCCCTCGTCTGCTTGGAGGATGGTGGACATATCCTTTCCTCTGAGGCCGGTGATGTTGGCCATGTCTTTCCCCCGTCCAGCTCCTGTCGAACAACAGCCCTCATCATTACCTCAAATAACACGAAACATTTACTCAGGAACAGTTTGACATTTCGGTAAATGTTCTTATTGCTTTGTGGCCAAGCTGAAAAGACCAATACCACCCAGCTAGAGCCACCAGTCAATTAGCTTAGCTTAGCATAAAGATTGGAAATAAGGGGAAACATCTAGCCTGGCTCTCTCCAAAAGTAACAATTTCTGCATGAATTAATGAGATTTAAAGATGATGATATGCAGATTTTGGCATCAACCTCTTCATTCAACAAAATGTTGTGCTATCACTTTAAATTACTTTCAAAAGAGGAAGAACTCATGTCCTCCTACCTCCACCCTCCGCTTCTTTGATGTCTTCCTCAATGGCCTCCTCGATCGCCTCGTCGAATTCATCAAATCTGTAAAATTTACATCGACACAGACAACAATTACATTTTATGGCCTTGCTAAAACTCTGTGCCGCGCAGATCAATAAGCTGAATCACTGCTGGGGGGTGTTGAGACAAAAGAAAACTTAACAGAATGATATGCTAGCTAATTAGCACTTCAGTGGTTGTTTACAGTGATGGCAGCAAAATAAATGACAACTACTTTAGAAGCCCTGTTGTAATGAATATAATTTAATTTTCATCTCCGTGCAGCTGCAACATGTGAATTTTGCCACAGGAAAAAAAATACATATTCAGAAATAATTTAAAACAAAAATAAAATAAAGTTCGGCCCATAAAAAACCCCCAAAAGAGTAAAGTAGGTTTCAGACCTGTAGCTGATGGATTTCTTCGCCCTCGTAGACCGTCGACCCCAGCTCTTACTTCGCTTCACTTCTTTCTTCTCTTTGATGATCTCTGGCTTTTCTTCCTCTTCCACCACCTGTGACCAAACAAAGTTTATGTTACAAACATCAACAGGTGAATATTTATCTGGGAAAAATGTCCAGTCACAATCGCTTACTGAGGGCGTGATGATGTTTTCAACACTGATTCCAACGTAGATTAGACGCTCTTTCCTGGAGGAGAGAATAAATATTAGGAAACATCACTGAACCAAAAAACAAAAATATTCCTCATTTTTTTGTTACAGAACAGAAACAGGAAATAAATTCGGTGTTACAGCGGATTTAGATACAGTGTTCACCACGAACATCCTCCAACAACTAGCAACAGCCCTTCCTGTCTCTTCACAATAAAAGCTCCCACTTCCTGTTAGCATGTCTTACCTTCTCTCAGCTCGTTCCTTCTTTTTCAAAGCGGCGTCCAGATTTTGCAGCTGCTCCTCTAATTTGTCACAGAGCTGCTTCTACAAATACAATTGACCAAACACGAAACCCGTTATCGTATTTGATTTGTTTTGCCGTTAATATTTGGTGCTGTGACTGGTACGTACGTGTTGACAGGGTGGACAGAACCATTCTCCATCGGGGATGATCATGAGGGGAGGCCTCAGACAGGCTGTATGATACCCGCTGTCACACGAATCACACAATAAGATCTGGAGAGGAGATGTTGAGGGATGTTAACTGGATAATCGATTAATCGCTAATTTTACAAGGAAAACATGTCCCTCCATTCCTTCTTCACCAATATGTGGATTGTTGCTTTTCTGTTTTACCACGTATAAACAAAAGAAGACATTTGAAGACGCCATCTTGTGTGAAATATAGACGAGATGTCGGTACCCACCAGCTCAGGGTGATTTGGAAGACCACAGTGTTTGCAGGGGTCGTCATTTGGAGGTAGGTCGTCATCCGAGGACGTCGAGGAGTCCGAGTTTCGTCTTTCTCGGTTACGATTCCGCCTCTTTCTGCTTCGCTCCACCTTGTAGTCTTCGTCGCTGTCGTCCTCTTCCTCGCTCTCCTCCTCGTCGCTCGACTCCTCGTCGCTGATGTCGTCGTCTTCCGAGCCTTTCTTTTTACGACGCGTCCGAGTGTTGGACCATCGAACCTTCCGTCGCTTTCTCCCCTTAAACAAGAACAACATGTTGAGATTCACCAGAGCAGTTAGGGGACAGTAAATCAATAAATCCTGTGTTTACAATTTTAAATTATTGATTTATTATTTCCCAATTCATGCTATAATTTTAAAAATACCATTTCTTTTCTTTTTTACTTTCCAGAGGCAGATTGATTTCAGTTCAAAAACGCTAAAATATGACTGCATGTCTTTGGAAATGACACTTTTTACTTAAAATGCGAACATTTAAAATCAAAATTTAGAGTCTATAAGTAAAACTGATCGTTTGAAGTAGTTTGCTGTGTGGTCCAGCAGGGGGCAGTGGTGGAATTAAAGGACATTTACTCAAACTACTGCACTCGAGTACAAAACTGAGGTACTTTCTTCTTCTAATCCACAACAAAACATATGACAAGCTTATAAAACATGATGTTTTGTTATAAATTAAACTAACAGTATATACATGAGTGCAGCTGAAGTGACTATTTGATTAATCAATTGCCAAATTTAATTTGTCAAGTGAATTTTCTTGCAAACATTTTATGGATCCTCTTTAAATGTCAAGATTTTCCCCTTTAATTATTTTAATAATTTTGAATTTTTGAGGTTTGGTTGAACAAAACAAACATTGTCAACATGTCACTTGACCAAAAAATCAATCGATTAATGGAGAAAATAATCAGCAGATTAATCCGTAATGAAAACAGTTCAAAATGAGCTCCGCCTCAACCAACTACAACAGTCAAATGCTTTTCAATGTTCTCTCAATGTCAAATCAATGCATGAGTAACAATAATATAATGATATAATAGTAGAACAGTCACAAGAAACATTTTTCATTTTATTTCTAACATTTTAAGTACATTTTTCCTGATTTTACTGACATACTTTTACTTACGTAACATTGCAAATGCAGGACTTTTACTTGTATTGTTACAGTGTAGTATTAGTATTTTTAATTACATAAAGGATCTGAATACTTCCTCCACCAGAGAGCGCTCTGAAAATTCATTATGAGCTTGACCCATTTCCTGATCCCTGGACCAAAAGATAAACAAAGCCAATAATAATATTAATAATAATAAAGAAGAAGAAGAAGAAGAAGAAGAAGGGAGAAGGAGAAAGAAGGAAGGAAGGAGAAGAAATGGGGAAGAAGGGAGAAGATGAAGAAGAAAGAAGAAGGAAGGAGAAGGAGCAGAAGAAGCAGAAGGAGCAGAATAAAAAGAAGGAGCAGAAGGAGCAGAATAAGAAGGAGCAGAAGAAAAAGAAGGAGAAGAAGGAGCAGAAGAAAAAGACAAAGTAGTAGTAGTAGTAGTAGACTTACCTTAGGTTTGGGTTGACCCTCCTGATCAGCCTTTTTCTCTCTTGGTTTCTTTTGAACAGCCTTCACCTCCTCCTCCTCCTCCTCATCCTTGTCTTTTTCCTTGTCACCCATGTCCTCCTCGTGCTTCTCTGCTGGCACAGCAGCCTGCGATTTCTCCAGCTTCCTGTCGTGGATCTCTACGGCCTTCGGCGTTGGTCTGGAGATCCTCGGAGATCTCCGCAGAGATCTCCCGGGGTTGGTGTCGGACTCATATTCCCCCCGTCTCTCCTCTCTCCGAAGCTCAGCCTTCCTCCGGTGGGCCGGGCGCTTCACTTTCTGACGGACACCCTCCACCAGAGCGTCTGACGGAGGTTCGCCACCGTTCGCCACCTCTTTTTTTGTCTCCTCTTCCTCACTTTTGCTTTTACTTTCCTCGTCGGTGTGCTTTTCGGTGTCCGGCTCTTTGCTTGGCCGACCTGCTGTCTCCGTTTCAGTTGAGGGTTTGTCATCTTTGCTGTCATTTTGGTCTGTTTTGGTCAAGGTTTCGTTCTCTTTCTGAGCACGTTTCCCCTCCTTTCTTTCAGTTTTTGAGAGTTTATCTGCTGTGGAATCCTCTTTACTTTCTTTATCTTCACATGAACGTCTCTCGCTGTCTTTTTTTAGTTTTTCTTCGTCTGTGTCCTCTTTACTTTCCTTGTCAGCATCCTTTTTACTCTCCGATGACGGATGTTCTGCCTCAGTATTTTTAGACTGTTCTTCACACTCCTCTTTCTGTTTCATCTCTGGTCTTTCAGGTTTTTGATCAGCTTCTTTAGACACGTTCGTCTTCTCGACAGGACTGGACGGTTTGTCTTTCCCTTCAGATTCTTCCTCTGTCGTCTTGTGCGTCGTCTCGGTTTTGTCGTCCACTTGTGGCTTTGTCTGATCGTGTTTGCCGGCTGCTGCTTCTACCTCCATAGCCTCGGGTGTGGAGTCACTCATCTTGCCAACATCATGCATCGTACCGTCTTCACAGTTGACAGTTTTCTTTACATGTTCAGGCTCCGGAGTCACCTCTGCATCTTTGATGTTATCCTGCTTCTCTTTGTCTGATGTTTTAACAGAAGACTCCACACTCTCTTTAATGTTGGATGTTTCTTCTGATTTCTCACTGATTACTGGCTTGTCTTCTTCAGAACTTTGTGTCTCTGTATTATCACTGTCTTTTGATATTTCTGCCTTTTTACCGGCAGATGGTGATGGCGTGTTTTCAGAGTCGACAGATTTCTTTGCAGGATCTTTGTCTGCACACTGCGTCTCTGACGTTTTGAGGATTCCCGGCTTCTCGTCCGAGTTCTCAGATTTCTCCTCATTAGTCCGACACGTCTCCATCTCTTTAGCATCGCTCGTCTCCGCTCGCTTCATGTCGGTTTCTGTCATCTCTGACTTCTTGGTTTCTTCAGCTTGACTCCACTCTGATGTGGATTTGTCTTTCTCTGACTCACCAGTCGTTAATGATTCATCAGTCTCCTTTAATGTGGTCGTCTCGGCTCCTGTACAAGACTCTTTTTCATCTGCTGGTTTGGATTCTTTTTTTCTCTCTTGCTCTTCATGATTAGATGACTTCTCTCGTGCATTATTAACGTCTTTAAGTGAAGGTGGCGGTTCTGTCTTTTCTTTTGATGCGGCGATTTCCTTTTCGACCTGCACATGTAGATTCTTTTTGTCCATGTCGGCGCCGTCTGTGATCTTCTCTGCGCTGCTCGTTTCATCCTTTTTATCTTTCACACCTCCCTCGTCTGTGGACTCGTTTTCTCTGGTTTCTACAGATTCAGTCGTCCGCTCTTTGACGGCGGCAGCCTCCGAATGTCTCTGGAGCCCTTTCTCTGACGCAGGCTGAACCTCGCCGTTAACGTGATCGTTTACGCTCTGCACTTTATTTGTCTGTTCAGGAGTCGAGTCAGTTTTCAGACACTCCTTCACCTGAGAAGCAGGTGGGTTTTGTACTATAATGCCGCTGTTCTTTTCAAAGTCTTCACTGAACTTCATTCCTCTTTTTTTCAGAGGGATTTTGGCCTGTTGGTCATTCTTCAGAGCCTGTTGGATCTCTTCACTGTTCTTCTTGGCTTCTCCTCCTTTTTCTGCCTTTATTGATATACATGTTGTCTCAGAGGCGAGTTCACTTGTTGCTGTGCTTGTTTTAGTGTCCGACACCTCCATTGGCTCTTCTTTGACGTTCTGGGCTTTTGTACTGATACTGAGATCCACAGAAGGCTTTTCTGAACAGAGTTCTGCCTCAGTTTTGCCTTCAATGATGCCGTTCAGTGAAGATTTGGCCTCAGAGGCTTCTGATATCGAGTTGTCTTTCTGCGTTTCTTTTTCATTATTCTCCGTCTTTGGTGCGACTGGACAGACAGCCTTGTTGGAGTCTTTGCAGTCTTCGTCTGATGAGTCCTCACTCTTTTTAACTTCACCTGAATATGAAAAAAAACCAAAAACAAATGACCTCTCGTAAATAATAGAGAAGATGATTATCAATTAGATCAATTATTTTGATGTAAACAGGAGAACCTGAACAGCTGTCCCTGCATTATGGAACTTGGGTGAGCGAGAAGTGCGTAATGACACTGAAACTGGATCATGTTTTATGGAGAAGTTATTCAGCTCTCATTTCATGCACCTGCAGTCCAACTCTTTGTGTGATTATGCAGAAAGTTTAATAGCTTTTGTGTTATTTCTGTTTTTTGGGTAATTGGCAATTCAGTCAGCAGTGTCTGAGAACATCATTGACCTCAAAGCATCAACCTCAAAGGCGTATCACACAAGAACGTCCAGGAGAAGACAGTGGCAACTCTAGCAGAGGGTGGCACCCTCAGGCTACTACCTCATATTTTGTGGTGTTCCCTCTGATGTCCTCTATCTGTCCTGAAGGATTGATAGCTTTGTTGCTAAAGTAAAAGCTAACTGCAGCTGCTGTTAGCTCAGTTGGCAGTGAAGGTGATTCTACCCGGACTGGACTGGGAGCTCGGATAGACGACGAACGACGAGAGAGGGCTGTGACGTTTTGTCGACATGGTTTGTGTGCGAACCTCATCCGGGAGATTTAAAAGCAGCTAGCAGCAGTTAGCAGCTAACTCAAAGAAGAAGAAAAGACTGACTGGGAGTGAGAGATGTTGAAGCAACGGTGAGACCTTGTGAGAAGTGTTAAAATATTTTCAGTTCATTATGAAACTACGGCGGGCCGCCACAGTCAAATGAAATCACAATATTCTTTGGAAAAATCAAAACTATTAAATTAATAATCTGTAAACAAGTCATTTAAAGTAGAAGCTTTTACCTTCTGCCTTCTCTTTCTTGTCTTCACCGTCAGGTTTGTTTTCTTGCTCTTTTTTTAACAGCTCAGGATCGATTTGTGTCTTCAGCAGAGCCACGACCTCAGCCAAGTCATTTCTGTCTCTGCAGGAAGAAACCAGGGGAGGAATATAACACACAGGAGCCGCACTTGCATCTAAATTTCATTTCATTTCGCCTACGGCACATTCGTTCCATTAAAATCATTTTTCGTCAGCTTACTTGACAATGCACTTCCACGACGACCCGTCCAAGTCGTCCTGTTCCTCCACGTAGACGCGCACATTGTCGTCCTGATCCAGCTGAAACCAGTACATCTGACCGTCTTTGTCCCGGCCGATCGGCTGCAGCCGCATCTTTTCAGGGTCCTCCTCATTGATGGCGGTTTTGAACTTCACGTTTTCATCAAACTGACACTCGCACAAATACTGGAGAAAGAGGAGAGGCACAGAATGTTTCTAAATACATCTAGTTTACATCTATCACAAGATTTACTTCATTATTTATTATTAAATCTTGTTATTGAGATTTTCAAAAACATGTGAAACCAAACAAGAGAGCAGACACCACAAAACACATCACAAACAAACAAATACAGGGTAAAAAAAACCAACCCAATACAACAGAAATAATAGGCATACTGTTTTTACAAGTAGGTTGAAATCACGTTGTTTCAGATCATGTCACTCCATACCCGATAAAACCAAACCGATAAATTAGCTTGTTGAGTTACACCGATCAGCCACAACATTAAAACCACTGACAGTTTAAATGAATAACATTGATTATCTTGCTACAGTGCAATATTCTGCTGGGAAACCCTGGATCCTTGACACAAACCATCCGCCCAAACACCCTTGCAGATCAAGCACACCCCCCCATGGCACCAGCACACCCCGATGACA
>JBBPCS010000226.1:4389944-4406899 GCA_037974645.1 Hollardia meadi
ATGGTTTCTGTCATTTTAGGTAGTTCTTATCACGCTGATGTTTGTTCAAGTGTTCATTTTTCTGATCAGTTTGGTTGTAATTAGTTATTTGATGCTATAAAAAGGAGGTGAAACGTCACGATTGACAGCTGAGCCCTGCTCCTGATTGGGCAGGCCGGTGTATGGGCACTCTATGGGAACTCTATACCGCGGCTCCACCCCCCGATCACTAGTGCGCAGACTCTGGCTCCAAATGCACAAGATGGCAGCGCCCGTATCCGGGATATTTTGGCTTCATATTTGTACAATGGGAGGAAGTGGAGACGCGGCGGCCATCTTTATTTATGTCAGTGGTCACTACATATATTATATGACTCTGGACAGACATGGATGTAAACTACATCTTGACTGGTGCGTGGAGGCACACAACCACGAGGTGTTAATTCTAGTTAGTTGTTGTTTTCTCAACACTTCCCTTTTAACCAATGCTGCACGCTTGTCTCACTTACATCACTGCTGTCTGAAGTGTCAGATCAAAACTGATGACTCAAGATTATTATATATAGATATAGATATATACATATAATAATTATTAGTTATTTATATTAAGTAATCACCAATTTTACAAACTGTAGAAACATTTTCATGCAGTGTTACAGTTTCTGTCAAATAAAAGCTTCCTATAACCTCTCTTCTCTCTCTCGCTGCTGTCTGGTGTCTCAGTGTGTCACAAGCTGGAGTTGGAGCGTCAGCAGCACAACCAGCTGAAGCACACGTGGCAGAGAGCCAACGACCAGTTCCTGGAGTCCCAGCGCCTCCTCATGAGGGACATGCAGAGGATAGAGAGTGTGCTGTCATCAGAACAGCTCCGCCAGGTGGAGGAGATGAAGAAGAAGGACCAGGTACACACACACACACACACACACACACTCAGTGCCTCAGTGTTACAATCCTTCTGTTTACTGTGTTTCAGTGATAAGAGATCCGCTCTGCAGAAACTATAAAACGGGAGACTTTTACAGCTCATGAAAGTGGACAGATTTAGTTCCTTGTTTCCACCTGAGACATGTAATGTTCGATGATAAAATGACTTGGTTGAGCTGCTGTGTGATTGGAGGGGAGGAAAGGTCTAGAGCCCGACCGTTATGGATTTTTGGGGGCCGATACCGATATATTGGCCAATATATACTGTATATAAAAAAAAAAATTGGCAATGAATCCTAAGATGTCGTTATCAAACCCTTATGACTGCTGAGCTGCAGAAAAATGCTCGGACGCTCACCTTTCAATCTGCCAAGTTACTGACTGTCCTGAAACTGTAGCTGGCAAATGAAATAAGCACATGGCGGTTGTCATGGAGAGGGTTAACGTTATACTGAAAGGGGGAAATTAACTTTACAGTGTGCATTTCACACACTAGTTACTTACTGTGAAGACACCGCCCCAAAACTAACCTAAGACCCCTCCCAATGTGAAGTGGACGGTGGTTTGCCTCAAGAATCATATTTGTTGATTCTGTGGGGTTTGGTGATAAAATACAGTCCAGTCCAACACCCCTGCAGTAATAAACAAATGGTTAAATTTAATAATAATGTGGCCACTTAGTAAAAATGTGAGTAACTCTAATAGACAAACTTTTTTTCTCCTTCCAAGGAGGAGGATGAAAAAGAGAGGCTGAGCCTAGTGAAGGAGCTGCAGGAGGAGGATATGGGAGACAACACCGAGCCTTTGGAGGATTTATTCCTCGGGCTGAGCGTCGAGGAGGTATGAGTGTCATGTAACGCGATATGTCCCTCAGGGAGAACTGAGCGGGCTATTATCGTCTTCCACCATATTGTTATTCCCTTTGAGTAATGCGATCCTCAAACAGGGAACATGGCACCTTCACTGATGTCCTTGTATACTGTGTTTCTAGCAGTCATAAACTGACTGATGAAAACAACATTTTGCTATTTTAGTTTTAGTTTACAGCAAGATTATTTGTTGTTGGATTATAAACATCTAAATGGGAATGTTGAGCTTTTTTTGGAGTCTTTTTTAAGGTAAAGAAAATGTCTAATTTGTCTAATCTTGGTAGTCTCAGTGTGACAAATGATTTGATCTCATATTTCAAACATTTCCTCAGACTTCCCGGAATCCTGTTACCTGTAAAATCTGTTTACTGGGTCCTCTCAGTAATGTCGTTGACATTATTATTGTATATATAATGTATGTAGGATGTCAAAATCATATGGCTTTGAGTTACATTAAGTCAGGCAGACGATGCGCGGATAGATTTTAACCTTAACATGGCTTCAGTGTTAAAGTAATTTGGAGTTGTAGGTCCTGTAAAATATGTTATTGTACAGTATTTATATTTCCAATTATTTTAAATTAATTTACTTTAATCAGGCCGATTGTTGTTTTTGATAAATGGAGGACCAAAACTGCCAATATTCCAAATAAATAAAGAAATAATGAATGACTCAATGAATATGCCATTAAATAAATCAAAAATAATATTAAAATTAAATTTTTTTAATTTTATAAAATTTTAATTATAAATGAAGGCATTCATTAATTTATAAAATGTCACATGAATTGATATTTCCATTTTAATTTGCTTCTATATGTATTGATTTTGTATTAATTCCCCTACTTATCTACTTCCCCATTTAATTTTCTATTTTATTTATCCATTTATTAATTTTTTTAATTTAGTTATTTGTGTATGTACTGTATGTATTTTTCTATTATTTTTATTTTGTTCCCCACACTTATAAATTTCTGTATTTCTTCCTTTTGCAAATGAGGGGGCTCTAATTCAAAGTGTGTCATGGGCTCAACTTTGATGCTATGCACTGTGATGATGTCAATCAAAAAATAGCTGTAAATAAATAAGTGTGGGGGTAATAAAGAAAATGTAAAGTAAAAATAATAATAAAAATGAATAAATAAAATGGGAAATTTAAAGGAAAGGTAAATAATTAGAGGAATTAATACAAAAGTAAATAAATACAGAAGCAAATTTAAACAGAAATACAATTTTATGCCACATTTTATAAATTAATTAATGCCTACAATTATATTATTTGTGTTGGATTTAATGGTATATAATTTTGAGTCATTTATTGATTTCTTAATTTGTTTTTGATTTGAGCAGCTTAGGTCCCCCACATTGATGCACATCTTAATAAACTTAAAGTAATACGATCAACGACGATCGCTGCTTTTTGTCAACATTGTTTTTGTCTTTTTCAGTAGAAATTTATAGGAATCTATTCTGTGAGTGTCTAATGTCGTGACTAGTTGATTGATCCATGCAGTGTGAGCGTACAAGTCGTACGTTTTGACTGATTGAAGGTGGCCTGTGGAGTTTTGTTTACATTCACCGTTGCTTCCCACAACACATTGTGTGTATCCTTGAGCTCTAACAAACAACAAATATTTGATTTAACATTTTCAAAGCAGAATTTGAAACTCTCATTGTTTACTTCCACATTTAATTGCTTGCAGTCGTCTCCTTCCTCCGATTCTCGTTGGTGTATTTCGTTTTGTGTCGCCGTCACGATTAATTCATCTCATCTTCAGCATTAATGAAATATGAAACAGAACAATTTCTTTAGTGTCACTATAATATTTGCTCTTTCTCTTTCAGCCCCATGCCAACCACAGCTCCCATGGCTCCATGCACTCCTTAGACACTGAGGTGGTGGCAGGCATGGACCCCTACAAGGATAACCTGCGGAGAGTTCAGTCAACAGACAGCCTCGGCTCCTCGCTGTCCGTCCAGCAGGGACTCGGCGGCCACAACCACAAAGCCAAGTCGGCCAGCCACTTGGACGAGTCGGACTTTGGGCCCTTGGTGGGGGCCGATTGCAACGTGACGGACAGCAGTTTCGGTGAAACTTCGTCCATCAGCTCCATCAAGCTGACGGGGAGCCACTTCCTGCTGACTAAGGACCAGGAGAAGGCCATCAAGGCCATGACGCCTGAGCAGGAGGAGACGGCGTCGCTGCTGTCCAGCATCTCCCAAGCCCCCGACACCGCCTTCCTACCGCCTGCAGGCTACAGACTGGTCAGCGACAGCGAGTGGAACCTGCTGCAGCAGGAGGTGCAGCACCGAGACATTTTAATAGTTTGAATGCAGCCCTGCGGTTAAATGTAGTCCAAACAATTTATACATAAAATGTATACAGCACGAGGTGGGGTGAAGGTTTTCCTGTGACTTTAGGATGATTACTTCCTGTATTTATCACTTTTCACAGGATTCTGATTTTTTTAATTATCATATTTTTTTTATTGAGACTCTGACAGGCGTTGCATAGAAATCCACAACAAGATACATATACATACAAACAAACACACCCAGACATACCAACACCATGGCTGTCATCACAATTATATTCATTTTGCTCGACACAAAACTTCAGTCAGGTGAAACATAGTCCAGTCCAGGTTCGTTTTTCCAAGGGGGAGTATCCTCAATAGCTCTTTGTACCAATCGTCCAACGTAGGAATATCCTGAGAAATCCAGAGGATTCTGATTTTAGCTGCAGAAATTTTGGAATATATTCTTTAGAAGAACAAAACGCCAGCCATAATTTTATCCTCATTTTATCCAACATGTGGCCATCTTTAAAGGCCTTATCTGAGGTTATTAATGTGTGCAGTGGGAAGGAAAATCATCACATGGAGCCATTTCTGCATGTTCTGTGGGTAGTTTGAGGACCAGGTGCATTTTGTGACAAGTTGGGGATTACAGATTACAGAAACTTCCTGACATGCAGATCCTGTTTGGTAACAATGATAACTAGGGTTAGGACCTGATTTAGTCAAAAAGTCATTACGGATTTCCTGAGTCAATGTTCCTATCTTAACTTGAGATAGGAAACATGTATTACACAAGCATCTTAAAAAAACCCTCCTAACTTTAGGCTGATAGTTCAGCTGTCCTCACTTTCACTTTTCCTCCAAGTGTCAGCTGACTTGTTTAATCCGTATGGCTGCTATTTTATATAATGTTGGTAGGCGGAATTTATTCACTGAGAGGCTTCTGGCCGACCCTGACGGTGTGTTTTGGTTTGTTAGTCGATACAGGCTGCCCCGGGTCATGATCCTGCGGTCAGCCGAGTGACTGCGACCAGCTTTAGAGAGGCCGACCCGGCGACACATAGCTCTCCCGGTTCTGGTTCAGCTTGTTAGCTTGGCAGACAAAAAAGTGTCCGGCCGCTATGTCACACAGTTTAACTGAGGTGTCTGTCCGTTACATACAGTTTCTAACAGGCAACCTATAACTCGTGTGTCTTAAAGTTAAATGCCCGTCGTTGTTTTTGCTCCGTGTTTCAATGCGTTTTCATTTGTTTCAACGAGGTGAGATGAGAAAAGTAGCGTCAGTTGCTTGGTGAAAGACATTAAAGTCGATAAGTGATGTTGACTATTTAGGATTACCTAATCTGAGATAAGATAGGATTCCTAAAGTTAGTTAGGATTTGCTTCTGTAATACCAAATTTGGAAAATCTTAGTTTCCTCCTATCTTAATTTAAGACTTAAAGGTCCCTTATCTTAACACTTACACTTATAATTGTACTGTTTATGTGTGTCTATTAAAGACTTGTATTTGTGTTAACAAAAAAAAAAAATTGATTTAATTTTCCGTCGTTTTGCTGAGCGCCTCCGTCTGTTCCTGACAAACACGGTCAGATGTGGCTGCTAAATGGGAAGTAACCTCCTGCACTGCAGCCAGGAATAAAAACACTTTTCATGGCCAGTTCCTCCGTCACATCGCTGCACTGTCCACACTTGTCTCAATCGCTTTTCTGGGAACTGTGGGAAGAATTGGACACTGAGGGGGCGTACTGGAATATCAATTCCCTGTACTCAGTGCTAGTGCTAGGAGAGGGAGTACATTACGTTTTATTCATTTTGTGATAAATCGTCAAAATAGCAGATCCAAGTTTTCATAGATTGTTTTCAGTTAGAAAATATGAAGTAAAGAAAGCATCAAATTGCTGTTCGTGTCATATAGCTGTATTAAAAGGTGTCCAGCGTTCCGTTATGTTGTTTTTGTGGTGTTTCATGGTTTTTCTTGTTGGTCCGTCACCAGGTGAAAAACGCTGGCAGGAAACTCGGCCGACGCTGTGACATGTGCTCCAACTACGAGAAGCAGCTGCAGGCCATCCAAGGACAAGAGGCTGAGACGCGAGATCAGGTTTGTGTCTTTGCTGCCACTTTCGCCACGAGAATGTCCACTGACGTCAAACCACAGATGTTTTTAGGAGAAAATGTCTGTCTTCCAGGTGAAGAAACTGCAGGTGATGCTACGTCAGGCCAACGATCAGCTGGAGAGGACGATGACGGAGAAACAGAGTCTGGAAGATTCAGTCAAAGTGGGCAACGAGGAAACCGCTGCAAAGGTTTGGACACAGTGAATATATTACTTCAAAGATATCCGGTTTAGTCCTTGATGTGGAAGTGACAGTGTGGACACAAGCTCATACTTTCAATATGTTATTCTCCGTCTTGTGTTAAATTCCCCACAAACTTTGTAGAACTATCTTAAGTTCCCACAATTCTTTCGGGGATATACACAGGAAGTATGCAGTGAATTAGGCTGTAGGCTACAACTTGAGCCCCATTTCCTAACCTTATTTGTCAATATGTTTGACTAATTGGCACCAAATTACCCTTGAGTTTAATAACCTCCGTGAGAGAGAGAGCTGACTCATATTTTCATATATAATCAAAAAAAAAACCAAACTCCTCATATCTAGTTAAGAGTTTCTTGGTCATTAAACCTGTTCCTGCTTGGCCAATGTTCATTATTGTATTTGATATATGTTTTTGCAGGATATCAGCCAAGGAAGAGAACATTTATTTAGTTCAGTACTCTAGAATAGTAGTGAGGTTGTTGACTTCCTTTTTCAGAGTGTGCAGCTTTGCACCAATAAAAGTGTTTCAAGCATCCCACCATGTGGCCACTTGGACCAGCTCAGTCGCGCATCGCGCACTGTGCAGCCATTCTGCTGTTACTTAAATGAGCTGCTTTTCTGTTCACTATCATGTGTATTTCTTAACCAGTTAATACATCGAAGTACACGGTAAGAACACAGTTTGATTGCAATTGTAGGAATGCAACTAATGATTATTTTTGTGCTATTATTTTAGTTTCTTTATTAGTTATTTTGTAAATGTCTCAAAATAATTAAACATGTTTATTATAATAATCTGGAGTTTAAAGTGACGTGATGAAAAGGCAGCAACATCCACATTTGAGAAGCTTGATTCTGAGATTGAGAATAATCGATTAAATGTTTCAGCTCTAAACTTGTGGCAGTTGCGTGGTATGAAGGCCCTCCCTTTCAGCTGATTACCCTTTTTAGTGATGAAATCAAAATAACCCCATAGACTTCGGTGCTCTCTCGCATGTCAAACTGGCCGATTACATCTTAGTATTCCAGTTTGCCTCCTCTACATGTACAATTCCCATCAATCCTCTCTTCTCCAACAACAGCAGGCTAACAGCCGGATGACTCATCCTCTTTCCAACCGGTGTGACGACAGGAGAGCCTGAATCATCACATTTTTTTACTCAGTGGAACTGTGGGTGCGATGATGAGCAGGATGTGGCAGAGCAGAATCATAAACCGCTCGTATAACTGTTGCTTCGATTTCACAGTGCTGCAACAATTTGAGATTGTTTGTTGGTGGGATTATTATGAGATATTGCTACTTAACAGCGTTTGGCAGTCGTGTCATTATTATTACATGTAATCACAGCTAGGGCTGCGGCTAACCCTTAGCTTCATTATTTGCTAACCTGCTTTTTATTTTCTTGGTTTATAAAATGTCGTCATTGTGAGAAATGCGCGTACAAAATACCTTATGGCTAAAGCAACATCTTCAGATGTCTTGTTTTGTTCAAAACCCAAAGCATTCAACCTACAGTTTGGATGGTTTTTGTAAGGATCTTGCAACTCAAGAGGTCCTCTCACAGCAACCACAGACTTTTACAAAATTGTGAGAACTCATTCGTCACTTCACAACTTTCATAGGTTTGTTTTAGACAGAAGTCACAGCTGTGGAAAACTGATGTCACAACTGGTACGAACATGTTCAGCTGTCCTCGCAACTGCTGATTAGTGCTACAGAGCATTGACATAAATAAAGATGGCCGCCGCGTCTCCACTTCCTCCCACTGTAGAAAGATGAAGCCAAAATATCCCGGACACGAGCGCTGCCATCTTGCACATTTGGAGCCAGAGTCTGTGCAGTAGCAACCGGGTAGCGGAGCCGCGGTCTTGAGTTCCCGCCCATACACCCGTGTGCTCAATCATGAGCAGGGTTCAGCTGTCAATCATGACCTGACCCGAGTTTATGACCTGTACTGCAGCCCACCACCAGGGAGCAATCGAGATACAGTATTTTGGCTTCACTTTTGAGGAGCTGTCATGTCGTCCATCTTCATATACAGTCAGTGCTACAGAGTAGCTCCCAAGCTGAATTGGCCTTTCATATCTGGTTGGTGGTTATCAGTTTTTAGGTTGTAGTTTTATGAAAGTGCTTTCAAATTCAGAATTTTCACAAACGGCAAGTGATTAACTCCTGTTGTTTTTTATCAGCTCTTCTAAAGTTCAAACAGACCATCATTAATGACTTAATTAGGGCTGCACAATATATCGTTTCAGCATCGACATCGAAATGTGCCCATGTGCAAAAGTCACATTGCAGGGCACGCAATGTCAATTAAGGCTAATTAACTGAAAAATGTCATGCTACATTTTTTTGTTCTGCTTGATACAAAAGGAAAACTTTCTTATTTTCCATGGCTTTCCTAAAGTCTGTTTATCTTTTAAACCTGTTTATCTTCCACCGCACATGTATATTTTTTACATTTTATTAAGAAACCTTCACAGAAAGTCTTTCTCCATTTGTAAATCCTGTGTCTGTGTATCTGTACATAAATAACACACTGCATACATCTGGTGAAATTTCCACTTTTTCATATATATTGCATAAACAAACTATATCTTAATGTCAGACTTGATGCTTCCTCACACACTTTGTTCAGACATGAAAGTCGATGCAGCCGTGTTTTTCATTTTGAGTCTGTGATCGAAGATGACCACCGTAATGCACAAGCATGATCTCTTTATTTTATTGTAGGCATAATATATAATAGGCATTGTAGGTCTTTTGAAGGCTTTCTCTTGTCTTACTGATGTTTTTTTTTCCATCTTGTAGGTGTCGGCCCTCCTCCAAAGAGTCCAGGATTCAGAAACGCTGCTTGGCACACTACAACAGGCCTTCAGTGAAGCTAAGAGGAGCACACAGGAACAGATGGTGAGCAGCATGTTCGACCATTAGCCCTGTGCTGTTTGTTCTTGCCAGCTGTGTTTGGATCTCTAGTTCCTTCGATTGTCACAGTCTCTTAATGCTGCCAAGACTTTATCCCTTTAAATAAACAGCTGTTTATTGTTTTGACATCAGGCTGTAGTTTGGGGCCAAATTGAATCGCAGCTTGTGGATGCTGCTTGGTGGTATTTTGGATTTACTTTTCCATGCCTCTGTGGCAACACCGTCACTCTTCCTTCCCTCCACAAATATTTGCTGACACGATGGAGGTCTTGGCTACAGGACTTGTAAAAATGATGTTAAAAATGTCATAAAGCTACATCATAACCGCCATATGCATTTCTAAATTTCTAAATAAAACTATGTGAAAGTGTCATCTTTGGATGTCTTGTTTAGTACGACCAACAATCCTAAAAAAATAAAATATAAGATGATATAAAACACATGAAATCTGAAAATGCTCACATTTTAGAAGCATGGCATAACACAACGGCTCTCAACCTTTTTAAAATAAGGCCCATTTCTGATTGTCATCAAATTTCTGAGGACCACCTTCCAAAATAAATGACAGAAACAAATCATAATGTGACCAAAAAATGGAAGAGGAAAAAAAATACTGGGCTGTGACATGATTTCACCACATTCAACAAACTTTTAGCATCACTACCTGCCATTATGAATCCAAATTTATTGTAGTCAGGGTCATATTTCCTCACCACATGCTTTGGAGCTTTTACTGACACAGGGTTGTCTCCGTTCTTTTCATTTAAAAAAAACATGCTATGGCAGATGTTAGCTAATAGTGGCAGATGTTAGTTAGTAGTGGCAGACGTTAGCTAGCAGTGGCAGATGTTAGTTAGTAGTGGCAGACGTTAGCTAGCAGTGGCAGACGTTAGCTAGCAGTGGCAGACGTTAGCTAGCAGTGGGAGACGTAGGATAGTAGTGGCAGACGTTAGCTAGTAGTGGCAGACGTTAGCTAGTAGTGGCAGACGTTAGCTAGTAGTGGCAGACGTTTGCTAGTAGTGGCAAACGTAAGCTAGCAGTGGCAGACGTTAGCTAGCAGTGGCAGACGTAGGATAGTAGTGGCAGACGTTAGCTAGTAGTGGCAGACGTTTGCTAGCTGTGGCAGATGTTAGCTAGCTGTGGCAGATGTTAGCTAGCACTGGCAGACGTTAGATAGTAGTGGCAGACGTTAGCTAGTAGTGGTAGACGTTAGCTAGTAGTGGTAGACGTTAGCTAGTAGTGGCAGACATTTGCTAGTAGTGGCAGATGCTTGCTAGCTGTGGCAGACGTAGGGTGGTAGTGGCAGACGTTTGCTAGCTGTGGCAGACGTTAGCTAGCAGTGGCAGAACACATTTGTCTGGTGATTTTCAAATGTAACTGGTGACTTTAATTTGACACTTTTTGTTTATGTGAATTCTTGAGAACCTTTAGATATAAAAATAACTATCTTTGAAAATTACAAAATTGACAATAATCAAAACATTTGGCTGTACCACGGCCTCCACGGCTCACTAGGAGATGCTCTGAGGCCCACAAGTGGTCCCCGGCCCACTGGTTGAGAATAGCTGGCGTAATATATATCAATTATCATAGTTATTATTGATTAATTTTCAGTCTTAGGTCCACTTTAAACCTAAAAGAACAAAATCACTTTTTAAAAGTAAAATGGAACCATCGCTGTTCCTCCAAACCACAAATATTTTCTGAAATGTCTGAGTTCTTCGCTACAGGATTATTTACGTGTAAAAATAAAGTTAAACACGTCCAAACATTTTTCATCCTCGACAACAGACATGTACAGATTTGTACACTGTACATCACTTTCCCACATGCATTGCAAAATAGTGTAAGTGCCCAGATTGTTGTCCAAATTGTGAGGGAAAAGCAGGAAGAGAAGAAACATTGTGAACAATGAAAGTGCAGCTGCAAGCTGTATCACACCACATACTTCAGTTTGCCTTTCATGTCTTTGCAAACAGACTTGTCTGAAAGAAAAATGAGACATTCCTTTTTTTTTTGCATGTGGCTTTGATCTAAAGAAATATGTGTCTTAATACTGTCATAATGTTACACAAAACAGCTCTGCAGGGACAATCAGATGGAGTGCGGCTCTAAAATTAGACGCTGGCCGGTGAGTCTCCATATGACGGACAAACTGACACATGATGACATGATTTATTTTGTTTGTTTCAGGCGGTGCTGGTGAAGTCGAGGGAGCAGGTGGCGGATGAACTAAGTCGACTACAGAGAGACAACGAGAGCCTGCAGGGAAAACACAGGCTGCACATAGAACTACAGCAACAAGAGGACTTCCAGATGCCCAATACTGTGCAAGTACGTGAAGCCCGAATCACTTCTTCTAATTCAACACCAGCATCAGAAGTAGGGCTGCGTATCAGATTGCGCATTTGTTGTCAAGTACTGAGAGTTAGCAGTGATCGTTCTGTCAAATGTGTAGCCTCGTTTGCGATAGCCGTGGCCATTATGTTTTCGGGTCGTTCGTCTGTCCGTCTCATTCTTGTGAACGCGATATCTCAGGAACACCTTGACAGGAATTCTTCAATTTTGGGACAAACATTCACTTGGACACAAGGATGAACTGATTAGAATTTGGTGGTCAAAGGTCAAGGTCACTGTGACCTATTAAACAAATATTTAGTCATAACTCAAGACTTCATATGATAATTATGCTAAAATTTGGCCCAAACTGTGCTGATTGTAAAGATCTTCTGTGCTGCCGGGTTGAACATGTGTGTGAAGAATCCATGTTTCAGAATTTGTAGCTTCATTGCAGCAACATCCATATTTGAAGCCTTGTAGTCCACCACAAGCTCTTTGATTCTGTTGATATTGAGCTTCAGGTGATTGTTGTTGCACCATGTGACCAAGCTCTCTATCAGTCATTACATATATTATATGAGTCTGGACAGACATGAATGGAAACTGTAATTTGACTGGTGCGCGGAGGCAACAAACATCTTGTCATCTTGTCAGCCAATCGGTCACTTTTGTGACTCTTCCAGCTTGTTTTCAGCGATTAATAGCGCCACTGCTCATATTGGTTGTTCTGCTAAGGTGATTTTACTATCTTATTTTTACAACTGTGTGCTCTCCTCCCTCAAACGGCACACATCTCCTCCCACACTGATGCTTTACACTCTTGGCCTCTTGCTGAATTCTGCTGTGGTAGTATATCTGGCAGCAGAGTGGGCCTGTGCTGTTGTGGAGGTGGAGTAGCGCTGATGATCCACTTACCTTTTCACTTTTTTCAGCTCACAGAACACTTAAATCTGTATTTTTACAGTTTCAAGATACCAAAAATGATGTTGTTACAAGGGAGAGCCTCGAAGCATTTACATCAATCACTTGCTTATTTCCACTTTAAAACTTTAAAAGCTTAACTTTAGTAAATGGGCAAAAGTGTAAACAGGGATTCACTGCAGCCTCTCCAGCTGCCTTTTAACTTATATAAACAGTCTCAGGGGCCAAGTGATATAAAGTGTGTAGCTTTTATTTATAAATGCATACATGTGTTTTACAATTATTAGTATTCCACATCACATTATACAACCTCATTTGGCCATTTATTGTATTAATTTAAAGTAATTGGTGTAACATTTTCTAATTTCATCTGTATTTTCAGGTTTTTTTAAAAAATGTTCCCAGTTTACAGTTGGCTCCACACAGCAGTAACAGTCAGGTCAAGTCATTTTATTTATATACTAGTGTGGTGTTCATGATTTTGAAGGTTTATATGGCACCAAAACACTGCAGAGCGGTTTATAACACACTGAGACTGGAGACTGGACTGGGTTGTGTTTTCCCCATGCAGGGCTGAAGTTGGACTCGCGCAGTCTCACTTTAGTAAACAGGTTTTATATATTACAGCCAAATCTTCTTCTGATGACCAACATATTAAGTCGGGACCGACCAATATGTTTAATATTACTATTAGTAATCGATATTTGGAACCGATAAGCATTTGCAGCAAAAATAAAAATCTTACTGTCTGAAATAGCCAGTCAAGATGTACAATAGGTAATACTATACTTTTATACTCCTGTATATTTCCACTCCACTACATTTATTTATTTATCCACTATATTCATTGATTCTGATTAATAATACAAAATATTATTGGGTTTATATGTTCCTACTATTCAGATTACTTTATTCTCCATTAAATTTACGTAAAATGGAAATTTGTCTTTAGCTCTGACATATGAGACAACACATATTATACACACTAGTACATAATAAATAAGAACTATACATAAACTTATCTTTAAAGTAATTTATTTTAGTGGCAATCACACAAAAAATGCTGTATATATAAGCATATATCAGATATATATATATATATATATATATATATCAGATCTGATTATTGACCTCCAAACATTAACATCCCTTTTCTTTGTGCATCATCTGAACCAAACTGTGCTACGTGGGGATGACGATGATGATTGCCCGACATTGATGCCCGTAATGTCGTTCAACTCAGGAGCTGCAGGACCTGGTGTTGCGGTTGCGCGAGGACCTGGTGGCGTTACGGACGTCTGCCGATCACATGGAGGAGAAGCTGAAAGCCGAGATTCTGTTCCTGAAGGAGCAGATCCAGGCGGAGCAGTGTCTGAAGGAGAACCTGGAGGACACTCTGCAGCTGGAGATCGAGGGCTGTAAGGAGGAGATAGGTGAGCCTCGGACGATCTCTAAGATAACTCATCAGTTCTCCTAAAACTCATATTTTCCATTTTCTGAACGTTTTTGTTTTTACATTCTCTCCTGTTTCTGCTTTTGTTTCCTCTCCATTGATCACTGTCATTCAGACATCCTGGAAGGTATGACGGACACTTTGAACGAGCTCACTTTAACTGCTTGTATGTGTGTTAATGAGCACTCAGACTAATAACTGTAGCTAAACACAGCACTTTGTCTCACGTGTTTGAACTGAATTCACCTGTCGTCCTGCCCCACAGGTTGGTTATAATGTGTTTCACTGTAAATTCAGATTTTAAATCAGGATGTTTATATATCCTGTTGATAAGTAACACTGTTGGGCAGCTTAGTAAAATAGTGTGTTTGCACTCACAACTTAAATCTTACAAATGTGTTTTTTGTTTACTAAAAGAACTACAGTCATTTGTTTGGAGCTTTAGCTTACTGGTCACCTCAGTCTAATCCCCAAAACACGGCACGTTTATGTACAGTATATCAAAATTGTTGCCAGTTTCATTGTCGATGAACTAATCAATTATTTGACCAATTGTTTAAACTATAATGTAAATCTTTTTTTTTTTTTAAACACCTAAAAGAGTCCCTTTTGAGAGTAAAATGGAACTGTTTAAAAACTTTTGTGGAAGAGTTTTCTTCCTGACAGAAAGTACAATAAAACAATAAAAGTTGTTTTCCTGCTGTTTTTTTTAACTTACACATAATGAAAAATGTACCATGTTTGCATTACTAAAAAGTTCATCTTCATTTTGGATGAAAAACAACATTCACACCTGACAGATCTACTGGAAACACAGGCAGGACTTTGTTACCAGTTGTCTTGACTTGTGTGACCAGTAAGCCGAGCTCCTGAAAAATCAATGTTTGTGTTTTAGTTCAGTAGTTGCAGGTTCTGTTAGTCGATTAGCTTTTAGGGTTTGCTGTGTAGATCTCTCTTAGCGTCTGTTTTACACGAGCCGAACACACTCAGCAGCTTTGCCATCGTTAAAGGTGCAGATTTGTTGCGTTATCCACAAATTTCCAAATAATTTTCCAGGGACTATGAAATGATTCCAGAGAGAATATCTGGGCTTTGAGATGCAGATGAACACTGTACACAAAGATCCTCTAATGATGTCTCCTCTCCCACAGCGTCGTTCTCCAGTCTGAAGACGGAGCTGGAGCGAATAAAAGCAGAGAAGGAACAGGTACTTAACTTCCTGACTCTGTGATGTCACACAGCATCACACCTCAGTGAGGAAAAGAGTCATTTTGTCTTCTGAAAACATTGTCGAAAGAAATCGATTGTAACTGTCAAAAGTCTTTTGCTCCTGATTCCAATTTTTAAAGCTGCTCATTTGTGACGAGTCCACGGAAAATTATCACCCAACTCTGCAGCTCTCCTCAGATCGACTAAGGCCACACATTGTCCACACGTACACGGGTATTTTTTAAAACGTAGTTCTTTCGTTCACACGCAAACTTCGTTTTAGGTCACTGCAAATGGTACTTTAGGAAACCTCTTTCCAGGGTTTCAGAAACTGTTTTCAGTGTTTACATGTATTGTGTTTACATTTGGTTTGTAACGTCACACTGTGCACCGGGGTTTCACCTTTGTTTGACGTCAGTCTGCGACGTTATCTGTTTTGTTTGTGAGGCCGTTTTGGTTTTTATGGTGGATGCAGCCAAACTAGTGCTGGTGCTAACATTGCTAACCGGACTTTTTACATTCACAGTTATTCTCCCACTATGTTGACAAACAGAGGCATCCTGATTGGTTAGTCAAATGATATGTTAATCAGAACATCCCTATTGGCTATTCACTGGGACTGATAATAACTTTATTCCAGGCTTCTGATTGGCCAACATGGCTTTACGTTTAGGGTTATATCGCCACCTGTTGGTTGCTCTTGACAGCACTTAACAAAGTTGTTTTGCGTTTTCATGTGGACAGGATTTTTTTGAGAATGAAGGAGGAAAACCCGTTTTTAAAACATAACATTGTGTACGTGTAGAGCATTTGAGCTTCTTTTAGCCCACTGTTTTGGTTTTGCGGCCTGCAACTCCACCAGGTTTAATCCACATTTTCAGTAGAAAATTGTTATGTTTATATGCTTGGCTGAGGTGGAAAAGTTGTGAAAAAAAAGTGTGACGAGGTGCGAGGGGAACAGATTCGGTGAATAAATCATGATGAAGCATTTGACTTAAATTTCCACTGATCCAGTGAGAAGATTAAAAATGGCTGCAGACGAAACTATCAGATCTGTGTGGAGCGACGAGATGTAATATTTGCAGTACTTCTGTGTATTATTTATATACGTTTATCACTTATTATATACATATATACATGTATCTGTTGTTTATGTAGTTGCAGAGCAGTGCAGCAGAGAAGATGGAGGCACTGCAGAGCCTCCAGGGCCTGAGGATCAGCCTGGAGCAGCAGCTCAAAGAGCTCACCACAGCAAAGGTCTGTCTCATGACACGACTACCCGCCACACCAAACTCCACTCAAAATGTTACTTTGTTAATGTGAACACATATCAGAGCGTAGCAGATCCTTTTAAGAGAGACAGTGTATAATATTTCCTTATATAAAATTAAAGAGGCAGTATGTTCGGTGAAGTTGAGCATGACGTGTCTGTGCAGTATGTAAATATTTTACAGCATTTTAGAAAATCCAAAGCGTCTTGTGAACTGCAGCGATGCCACTGAAGCATTCATTTAGCCATTAATGCACAGTCAACATCGTTTTAAATTCATTAAATGTGTTTCAGTTAAATATTTATGTTCTTAATTAATGTTGAAGAAGTTTTATTGCAATTTGTTGGGCTCCATTTAACCGTTCTAATTGAATCTGTGTGTGTGTGTGTGTGTGTGTGTGTGTGTGTGTGTGTGTGTGTGTGTGTGTGTGTGTGTGTGTGTGTGT
>JBBPCS010000226.1:4421569-4433407 GCA_037974645.1 Hollardia meadi
GAGAGAGAGAGAGAGAGAGAGAGAGAGAGAGAGAGAGAGAGAGAGAGAGAGAGAGAGAGAGGGGATGTTTTTAAAAACTAGGCTTGGTGTTGTCTTCGTGGTTTGGAACTAATTGGTTTCAGATGAAAATCAGCGCACACAAACTTGAGAAGGCCTTAATGTTCTTTGTCTTGCACTCCATCTCTCTTTCACCAAGTACCCTCCACCTCTCTGTCTTTACTCCACTTTTTCTTCCTCCTGCCCTGCAGACTCGAGACAGCTCAAGACAGTTGCATTAAAGTAAAAAACAATATAAAAGTGTATAATAACATTTCAATTCTAAACACACTGACCACTTCACATGCCGTTTTACCTCCCTGTCTGTCTCCTCCAATCCATCTCTGTCTTGCTCTCTCCCTGTGTCTTGCTTTTTCCCCGTCATGCTATGAAGGACACCAGGCCTCTGGAGATGCCGTCCCTCAGGAAGAAAGCAAGCTAGCGTCCCCCTCCCTCCTACTGTTTTTTCATAACCTATTACTTATGTCTGACAGACCTCCTCCAGACAAATGGCTGCCATATGGAGAAAGAAAGGCAGAGGAGAAGGAAGGAAGGAAAAACTCTCTCTGCATCCTCTTTCTCCCTGTGGCTTCGTGAGTTTCTCTTCAGGGGTTTTGAAATTTCGATCAGTTGTTTGGCGACACTTTGCGAGCTGTTTTAATATTTACTGTTGGATGTCTCGTGCCACACAAATGGCAGTGCGCACGTCTAAGACACCTGCTGTCTCATCAAGCTGATGGAGATATCAATCCTGGCTCATTGTAAAGAGATGTACAGCTTCTGTGGGCTGTAAACCACAACCGCACTCACACCGTCTCTATGATTCACAGCAGCACATTTTCAGTGTTTAAAGGGAGAGTTCAGATTGTTTGAGATAATGTGGTATTATATTGTAGTTACTCACTGACATTGGTGCATCGATTCAGGTTAAACAGCCTAGTGTCCCTGGGAATTAAGTGTGCCTTTTATATCGTATATGGTGTGGAGGTTGGGTGGTGGATGGGTGTATAGTGCAGTGTGTAGTGATACTGGATCAGAGTTATTGTCCAACTTAAATCACATTGAGTTATTCCTTTTGGTGGTCAAACATTGTGTCTCCATGATTTTTAAACATATTTTTAAAGATGGAGTTTTTCATATAAACGAACGTCCATTACCTTCAAGACTTTGCCAAAGGAGTTTACACAAAGCTGATTAAGCTGATAAACAGCAGATAAATCTCTCTGTATTTCGTAGTATAGCAGAGTTTTTAAGCCGGTGTCTGTGGCGACATTCCCACGCTGGCTTATCGGTAGCGCTGCATTTTAACGAAGATTGTTTTTTCCAGGGCTACAGTAACTAGAAGTATGTCGGAGCCTATGGTTTCATAAGCATGTCAACAGTGTTTGTGTAATTACTGTCACTGCCAGAAGAGGGAGACAGAAGTTCCGCGCTGCAGGTTTAAAGATAAAATATGGAACATGGAAAAACGACCTTTGTTATGTATTTAACTGAACCCATATTTATCATCCCAATTTAGCAATGTTCAAACTCAGATTTTATAAATGGTGCTTTTCATTTGGTTTCCTGTCACTATAACTTCAAGGAGAGAGTAAGAGAGTGAGGAAGGAAGTCGGTGAACTAAAAATAAAGTGAATAAAACTTTAAAACATTACCTCGTCCTTGAACATTTCTGTCTGAGTCACGACAGATAGATTTTAATCGGCAGTGCAACAAGAACTCCGTGATCCCACGCTACTGACATCTTTTGTTTTGTTTTGATTGAAAGACACCTAACGGCAGAAATGGCATACTGTGCACATAATACTTTCAATTATCAAAAGAAAGAAATAAGGTCTTTGTGCTAATATCAGAAATGTGGCTGGAGGGACATGTCAAAGTCTGTGTCTTATTGACGGCAGCTGTCAAGCCAAACTGAACTAACTTGCACCGTAGCTACATGTCATGGGCAGTAAGGATGAAACCAACATCTAACTGGACCGAAGTGACATCTGCAGGTACATTTACACTCAATGTGCAGCAGCTGAGCAGCTGATTATCTATCCAGCCTGGAAACTGACGTTAGCAGTGCAATTTTGCCCGGTGAATGTTTGTTTGGTGGCTCGTTCAACAAGCCAAGGTGCAGGACAAGGAGTCTGTTCACGTTTGTAAGATGGATAAGAGGGAGGCTTAAACAGGAAAGCTAATGTGTGTTGTTGCTCGAAGTCTGTGGCTCCTGTGTAGCAGGCTGCTGTCTGGCTCAGTGTGAAAGTCAGCTCTGCCTATTATAGAACACTGATGTTACTGTTTTATGAAAGATTTGATGAGGTCATCTACACAGAAGGATACCTGGACAACAGCTAAATAAAACTTTAATTAAATGTTATGCAAATAAAACAGTGTTGAGGAGCACTGAAAAGGCTAAACTATCACAAATCGCTAAGGTGGCATATCAAAAAAGCGATGCAGTAAAGGTCGATGGAAACAGATATTCTCAATTAAGTCTTGACATAGCAGTACCTGCTTCTAAAAATAATACTACTAATAATAAATAAATAATACAAATATAAAGAGCAAGGGTATCTTGAGTGGAAGTAAACCTTCAAGCGCCCCGTTCAAGTCCTAAGTGGGGCCTTGGTGCATGTCTCCCCCATTCTATTTGCATAGTGACTGATCACAGGATGCACATGGATCGGAAAAAACAAATGAATGAATTAAGGAAACAAAAGTAGCACTGAAATGCTGTGATGCTATTGGTGCCTGATTTATTTCGAACATCCTGTAGAATGTAAGGGCATCAAGGTTGTTACTGGAAACGCTGAGATATACATTTTAATTTGCTGAAAATTCAAAAAGTTGCTTAAAACTTCTGCAATATTTTACAGTACTCATTTGTGCAGGTGCGGTGATTCATTGTGCCTGCTAGTAGAATACACAATGGCATCTCGTCTCTTCCTTTTCTTACTGTAGTTCCTTTATTCCTCTGCTTTATTTAATGTTTGTCCTTCATTTATTCTTCCTGTCTCTTCTTCATTGCTCTCTGGAGTCACTCTATCTGTCAGAATAAAAGTGTCTCTCATGTCTGGTCCCTGAGGGAGCAGCTGGCCAACTAATCCCCGATGCGGCCTTCTCCTCCTCTTCCTCCTCACCCCTCCTCCCTGACTCTCTCTTCCTTCCTTCCTTCCTCCCTACCTCCATCTCTCGTGTAATAGCTCCCTTGTTCCTTTCAAACAAAACAGCACCTTTGTGGCCTCTCTGCTACCCTCTCCATCTCCCTAACCCCCCACTCTACCCCCATTCCCCTTTCAGAGCAAAGCAATATTTAAAGCAGGAATAGGGAAATTGTAAACAGCAGGTTTTTTGGGCCTGGAGGCTGAGGCAGAGTCCAGCAGGGCTCAGAGTCCAGCAGAGCAGAGAAGCAGGCCTTTGTTATTGGGGGATTAGTTAGGGAGGTGAGGGTAGGGTTGCCACCTCCAACACCATACCCCCACACCTCCAACTCTAATCACCAGCACAGCCAGTCCAACACACCCCGGCACACACACATAAAATTAAGAAAATGTCCACTGCCTTTATTGATGTGAGCTGGGCTTCATTTCCAGGTTTAAGATGCTTCCCACCACGTTTACCTCACATTCACAGATGGTTTACTCGGCTGTGTTTGACCTTACATGTGCAAATCAGTGTTAGTTGTTTTATTAGTTGTACATTATGGTACTCTAGTCACTGTTGCTCTTACAGTCATCTGGGAGAAGTGACCATCTGTGTTTAACATTGTGATGCCAATAAAGAAGGCAACATTCTTCTCCATAATGAATAATGAATGAGCCATTACCTGCCGTCTGTCTCCAATTTCTCTCTATCTTTGTTTCAGCGTGTTTCTGGTTTCGCTTTCTACTGTTTCCTCTCGATAGATTCTGTCATTACAACTGTGTCATTCTACATATCTTTCACCACAGCATGAGTGAGATCATGTTAAGCTTGCTAAAACAAACTTAACTCAAGGAGTAAAAAAGGAGTACAAAGCAGGACATAGGACTCCCTATTTATAAAGGTTAATTCACACAGTGCTAATGGCACCAATTCTCCAGTGGTGCACATGTAATGTGACCATATGAGCAAACGTTCATTAAATAATTTTTCATTTAATCATCAACCTCAGGTTTTACTGAGGTCTGTCAGGTCTTCTTCAATGTCAAAATCTTGAAAATGTCATCGCATGTATACCCCACAAGACATTTGACTGAACAAAGACTTTATTAAAGGCCTACCATCAACATATGAAGGTGTTATGTGATGTTATAGGATGATAATACAATAGGAGGTTTAGGCTGCCTATATAGTACAGTGTGGAGTCAATGGACTTCTGCCCAACCTGGAGCCAGTTAATTTCTGCAAGTGTTGAATTTCAAATATCAACTCTGTCCTGTGCATTACATTACAATACCCAAATTTATTGACACCTGGCTTCACAAACACATTCGACACAGGGTACAAACAGCATGTAGGCAGAAAAAACAAACATACAGATAAATACATAGACACACAAACACATACAAGAATACAAAGACTTCCAAAATGAGATAATGCAGTCACTGCAGATAATGCATATACTACTGCATATGACTGCTGCCATGAAAATAAAACTGAAGACTTTTTTTTGATTTCTTTATGCTTCCAAAGGAATCACACAGATGGTAAATCTTTGTGTATCTGAGCATGTACCATAGTGGGGATTTTTAGTGAGTTGAAAGTTTTTTTTTTTTTAAAAAGATAAAATACAGCTTGACAGCTTTGATTTGCAGCCATTAATTAAAAACACAGTAGGTGTCTGCCTTCGTGCCAGACCATTCAGCTGAGACTTTAAATCTTTGGAGATAGGTGTACAAAAAGGGTAGTCCATCAGCATTGACCATTGTTCCTATTTTAACCCCCCCCCATCAATACCTCACTGTAAATCACAAAATGACATTTCCTGTCTTCTGAAGAAATCCCCAGCATGTGGCTGGAAGGTGTGTGCCTTCAAAAACACACGTGCAAACTGGTGAAATCGATCAAACACTGCGGCCGGGCTTGATGTTCATCGGCCATGAGAGAATGACAACCTCATGCTGAAGATTTAGCGTCGAGCTGGAAATGCAAAGTGAGGCAGGTTAGTATCGCTCTTTGATGAGAAATATCAAATGGCTTTTGAGGGTTCACTTCGCCTTTTATGTTCCTCTCTCTCTCTCCCTCTCTCTCTCTTTCTCTCTAGCGCTCTCTCTCGCTTCCATCCTCCGCCTCACTCTTGGTTTTGCGCTGAACTTTCCATCCACAGCCCGCCTCTCCCTGTGTGTGCTTTGAACTCCTCACACTGTTTTTTTTTGAAAGGCAGAGTCATAAAACGTCCTTTTATGCAGGGCCGGTCTCTTTGATGGGGTTGTCACTTTGTACAATGCTCTGCTCTAAACCTCAGAAACTTCAGACAGGCATGACCACACCTACACAGACAGACAGACAGACATACCCATGAATGACACAAAGTCAGATTTGGTACCTTTACATACCTTTTCTGCACAGTAAAGTAGTGTTGAAGCCAGGAAATTGAGATTTCTGGCTAAAAACTGGCGAAAAGCCTTCAGGCTACAAGAAAAGGGCGCTGACTAGATCTTGAAAATCCAGCCTGTTCTCATGCCCAGCTCGTTAGATGTCGATGTTTTGTCACGGCCCTTCACGTCCCATCCAGACGCACAAGGTGCCCTTTGGCGTCAGGAAAAGACGCACAAGGGTTTAATGTATCTGCAATGTAAAGCCGTCTGTGCCAGTATCAGACGACTTGAACAGATGGCGTAGCGCAACGTACTTTCCAAAGCAAGAAAGCGGCGAGAGGAGTGGAGGTTGGGGTTGTTGAGAGGAGGGTCACACACATGACTATCACTCAGGAGACCGGAGTTCACGTCCCATTTGAAACCAAGCGTCACCAGTCATTTCCAAAACCTAACCAAGTAGGTTTGTGCCTAAACTTAACCAAACGTCACCGATCTTTTCCTAAACCTAACCACTTGGTTTTTGCACCTAAACTTGAACCAAACATCAGCGTTGTTTTGTGCCTAAAATTAACCAAAGTAAGGGAAGGCTTAGTGCGTTGGCCATGGATGCCAAAGGGCCCGTTGGGCGTCAGGGAAGGCTTAGCATGTTGACCGGCGACGCCAAAGGGTACCTTGCGTGTCTGAATATGACGAGAAGGGCGCATGACAAAATGTCGATATGTGACGAGCTGGGATGAGAACGGGTTGATACTTTATATACATAAAACTCAACTCACTTTCACCAAGCAGTTCAGTTCGGGTTTTTTTTCTTTTGTTTGTTGTGGATGGTACCAATGGAACCACTCCATTGGTACCATCCTGTTTTTTCATTACTCCTCTGTTGAAGTACCTAGCACACTGATCTGACACTAAAGGTAGAGTTAAAACACTGCAGATGACTGATTGGTCATCTTATCGTCTGATGTAGGATTTTCCAACTTTTTTCTAGCAGTCTTTAGTCCTGCTGCCTGCAGCCTTTCTCAAACAAAGCTTGTCTCCCAGTTGCAATAAGCAACCACATGCCAAGAAGAAAAAACACGAAACATGTGTGCATGAGCGTGCAGTTGAGTGAGAGAGAGACAAGAGAGCATGAATATGAACGGAGCAGAGGAAAACGTAAAACGCAATTTGTATGTTGTCAATCTGGTAGTAATGTAGTCAACAGTAGGCTATCGGCATTGTGTCAGTTAAGAAATGCTGCAGCTTCTCACGACCAAGAAAAGTCTCCACTGTTGTTTCTCATCTGCTGGAAAAGTGAAAGGGGTTACCCCCAAAGCCCCGGTAACAACCCCACCTACATAAGAGCACTGTCTGCAGTGGAAGCGCAAAACAGATCTCAGGTTTAGGTAAATTAATTTTGGATTGCATACAGTTTCGAAGGGTACTATTCCAAAAGCACTTTGGTGGAAATGCTGCCAAAGTGTCCTTTAGCAAAACACTGAAACCCCACCAATAGGTGCACTGTTGCAGCTGACCCTGGCCCTCAATGTCCTTGAGGAAAAAGGCAAGACAAAACAACTATGTAGATAGAATAGTAGATTTAATTTGACCATATTTTCTCAATTTGTTCTGCAGAGTGAGCTACCAGACTTTCTACTTTTGCACATTAAAACACTAGGGTGTAAACATCTCATTTTCCAGGCTTATACAGTAGATGCATCCTGTCTTCCATTCTCCTTTTAGTTGTCAAACTGTGGCCATTACAGTCTGGGTTGGGTTTCCCATAAGCATCCCAACACTGAGACAATCTTTGTTCCATTGTAAGCCGCGAGCACTGAGACATTTTGGGAAGCTGGAGCCTGGCTGTTCCCAGGATCCCTTTCACCTGAGCAGGAGAACAACGGGGAAGGGAAAGGGGTAACAGAGAGAGGCTGTTAGAGAGCAGGAATAATATGTGATACCAACATGCACGTACATGCACACATTTACACTATGTAGATATATATTCACACAGAGATACATGCAATCAACAGTGTTACGGTCATGTCTGGTGCACATGCACTGTAGGTCATTATAGACCAATTTTCTACAATGGTTAGTAAAAGTCTTTGTGGGGTAATGCAGTGTAGTACAGATTTTTATGTATTTCGACAATAGTAGTAGGAAGTAGTACAATTACTTTCATTATTAATTAATTGGCCAATTATTTTCACAATTTATTTTAGACATGTCAAAAAAAATTTAAAAGAAATCTCACCACAATTTCCCAGAGTCCAAAGTGACGTCTTCAAATTGCTTCTTTTGTCCAACAAACAGTCCAAAGCCGAAAGACTCGCTCAGGCAAGGAGCTAAGCAGCAAATACCCCCCCGGGGTAGAGAACAGAGCAGGCCTGCCTGTACTAACACCGATCCAAATAAATTGCATCTTTTTGGTGAAGTCATTAAAAAAATTACATTACTTATTACATTTTTAACAGGGTAACTAACTAACTAACTAACTCTGTAACCTATTACATTTTAAAAGTTTCCTTCCCAACACTGTTGTTAACTGTTGACAAGTTGTGCAGCGTTACAAAATCCTGTACAACAATAATAGTAATTTTAGTTAATTGAAAGGGTTTTAAATATTTAGTCATCGCTATTGCCATAGAATACTTTCTGAAAACAGAATACAGCATTTTAACTTACTGAAAGATGCATGACCACTTCACAAATTGCTTGTTGTTGTTGTAACATGAAAATAAGATGACAGGCCTGGGAAGGTTGAGATGTACTGTATATCAAACTATTGTATTTGTACTGTCATTTGGGAACTCCTACCTGCTAGTCACAATCTGCATAATTTATGCCCACTGTTTTCGTGTCAGCAATTATGAAATAAGAGGGTGAAATTAATGTATATCAAACTTCGCCAGTGGATTAACAGGTTTACGTTCGCAGCTGTGAATACACACGGATGGCGATGTATTCCTGAAACAACAAAACTAAGAGGTTTACTTCTCATGATATGTCAAGGTGTGTGAAAAAGTGAAATATTGCTTTAGAACCATATCAGTCATAGTCCTGTGCCAGGAAGCCGGTCTTTAAAGGAACAGAATGTTTGCGTGACAGGACCACGCTAACTTCTGAAATATCCATCACCATCACAGAGTTCAGCGGAAGTGCTGTCAGGGTTGAGTATGTGAAACAGATTTCTCTATACAAACATCATAAGGACTCTGTTAAACCAGTTTGATCATCAACCTGTTTCCTTGCAGAACAAGTTTTGCCGTTTCTCCTCAAGTTCACAGATGTGCCATAGCTGTTTTCTTCCGCTCTTTTGGTACTGCGGCGAATGTGTTTCTGGGGCTTTTGTGTGTGCGTCTCCTAAATAAGATGTAAATCACCCCGTCAAAAGTGAGCACTGTGAAAACATCCTGAGTGCATACTGAGACACACTTACACACACACAAGAACTGTCCACGTGCGATGAGTAAAAATTCAGCTGGTCTAGTGTAGTGACGGAAAGTATAAGAATTGTAACATGTACATCTATACGTCACAGTCATTTTCGGATAAAAGGACGAGTCAAATGGCACCTATCATGTTTTGTGAGTAAGTAAGTTGACGCACCGCATCTAACGCAATCATTTACAGATGCCCTTTAAGTGTTAATCATAAAACTTTGACTAAACCAAGACTTTTATCTTAGAACATCTGCACTATATGACTGCACATATATCTCACCAGCAAACCTGGCCACAAAATCAGTTTTGTTTCCATCCTTCCTCACCTCGGAAACTTATTTTTCGGTTTCCCGTGTCAGCAGCAGATGGCTGAAAGTGTTGCTACACCAAAGAGCTAAATATAACACAGAGGTGTGGTAAGAAGGTTTTGAAACCATGCAGATAAGCGTTTTGCAGACATGTGGGCTGTGAAAATGTGAACTTCTCAGTTATTGTAAGACGGCTTCCAGACAGGACGATGAGTATTCAGTAGATGTGTTATTTGAAGAGGCCATGTGAGTCACTGGACTGAAGGTCTGTAAACTTAATATTAAGGTTCAGGAGTTTTTGAACCTTAATATTAAGTTTACAGACCTGTTATTTAATGGGTCAAGAAAGTTCTTTAGCTATGTAACATAACAAGCGCACGCCAATTTTAGATGGTCGAATAAATTCTAGGTTATACCTTCAGACAGCAGTCCCACATGAAATCAGAATACCCAGCTGCTCTTTATTGTTATGTTATTCTAAAAGTATTTTAAACACATCCAAGTCATACATATTGTCCTGTAGCTGTCATTGTGAAATAAGAAAAGTGCTTTGATGGCTGTCAGGGACCAATCAAGTCATGGGTCAATGGGTCACATAGCAACAGGCTGCAAAGGCCACAGAGGAAGAGAGAGAGAGACACACACACACAGAGAGAGAAGAAGAAGCAGGAGGGCAAAGACAAATGCTTATCACTTCAGTGCCCTCGTGTCGGCAGCACCATCTCTGACTGTCACCACCTTGAGTGACACACATCGGGGTTGAGGGGTCAGCAGGGGTGAGGAAGTGTGATGTATTTGGGTGTGCGTCTGAGGAGCTGTAAAGTTCCCTTGAGAGGAACAATAAAAGCTGTGATTGCAGGGCAACGTTTTCAACCCATTTGACCAAATCTTGGTAGTTATAAAAGCAGAAACCTAAAAGCTTCTTCTACTAATTAACTGTGACAATGTCGCCAACAACAGCAACATAAATAATGACACATCTCACTTGCTTTTAGTCTAGTGAGGAAGTCGTCATTTTGACCTACATATCAGTGACATTAGGTGAAAAAAAGTCTTTTAAAAAGTCTTGATATTGATATTAGTGTCAACCAGTGCTTGATTGATCGCTGCACAAAAGTTGCCAGCGGTCGCCAGGTTTGTGTTGCACCACTCAAAGCTGGTCATGCTGCAAAATCCACCATGATACTTCCTGGGGCATAAAAAAGTATACTCCAGCAGCAGGAGGTGGATGGTGAGAACAAAATTGCAGGGCTTTGACACCAGAGACAGGAGGTCTGTATGTGGTTAGGTTTAAGCAAGCACTTTAGCTACAGTTAGAGAAAGATCGTGGTTTTGATTAAATAAAGTCAATAGTCAATAAGTTGTGTTTCTGTAAGTCTGTGGACTTTCTATATTGACAACAATCTTTCCCTAACCTTAGCCATAAACAAACATAAAAGAGTTTAATAATGTTGTAGTCACTATGAGTGGATATTGTATTAAAAGACTGGATATTTTGGTGGTTCAGTATCAACATTTTTATGACTTGCCAGATACGTTAAAACTTAGCTTATCCTCTGCAGAAGCACAAGCAGAAGGCATTTTTTTCATTTTTTGTTTCTGCCAATAGGAGTCTCTGAATAAAAACAAAAGCGTGGGATCATGGGAGTTGTTGCCTTCATTGTTAAACAACCGCTATTGCTAATGAAACTGTATCTGATGTGACTCAGGCAGGACAAGGTTTTAAAGGTAATGTTTTAAAGTTTTATTCACGTCGTGTTTAGCCGAGTTCGTCGACGTGTTTCCTTCCTCGCTCTCTGACCCCTTCCTGGAATTTGTAGCGACAGCTGACCAAATGAAAAGCACCGTCACCTGGAATACAATTACAGATTTCTCTGGGTCTGAACATTGTTGGAAACATTTGGGATAATGTTATATGCTCTATATCTTTTGCAAATGTTATAGCTTCTTTGCTGTGTCCTTTGTATTATTTGTTTTTACTTTATTCTGATGTACTGGGAAGGATTGTGAAATTTTATATTATTTTAGTATAGGTTAGGAATTCAAAATAGGCCAACATAATATCTCCATATATATCAAAATATGTGTTGATTTATTTATATATAACCTGACCATATGATGATCACAACTATGATCAAATCAGGAACGCAGTATGTTTTTGTCGAGCAGTTTTGGTGGTTACAGTTGATTGCGGGGAAACAGAATATTGTAAGGTCGTCTCCCAAATTCAAAAACACCAAACCTTAATTGTTGCCAAAGTTAACATTTTACTTGGATGAACCGTGTGGAGGACAAGAAGGAAGCCATCTAGTGTCAAAAGTTGCATGCCATCGTATGTGTTTGTACTTATGTGAACGCCCACGCATGTGTATTCAGAAAAAAACAAAGAAAGAAGAAGAAAAATGGCCTCAAGAGGCATTTTGACACTTGGCGATATGCTTCATTAAAGGAAGAACAACAGATAAAGGTGGATGGGGGATGGTGAGTGAAGGTGTGTGTGTGTGTGTGTGTGTGTGTGTGTGTGTGTGTGTGTGTGTGTGTGTGTGTGTGTGTGTGTGTGTG
>JBBPCS010000226.1:4466870-4509394 GCA_037974645.1 Hollardia meadi
ATATTTGTGAGCCCTTTTTAAAAGATTGTCTTTAGTATAAACAAATGGCCTTGAGGTCAGTGACAAAGCAGAGAGGTTCAAAAGTTTTATAAGATTTGTTGGCATACAAAAATAGAATAGTGCCAGCCTTATCTGTAAAGAGAAAAAAGTAAAAAAATAAATTTTAAAAAAGTAGGCCATTTTTAAAAAGAGCCGAAATGACAAACTTTAAAGAAGCACTGTAAGTGGTTGTCAAATACCCTCATATTTGAGGGTTTTACAGTAATGAGGCTCTGCACACAGTTTAATATTAAAACACATACAGGTACACACACACAATACACAAAACAGGACCGTGTTCATCAATATGCATGCTCGCACGGAGAGAAACACACACGCGCACACACTGGGACACGGCCTGCTACACATGCGCACACCTGCATGAATATGGCACTACGAGACGCATGTGGTCACTGTATGAGAACATGCCAGGAAATTCTTTCAAGGGCATGTTAATATTCCAGATGCTTTTGGGTATAAACAAGCCTCCAAATTGGAGAGCGGAAATTCAGTTTGAACGCCATTCTCCGTGGCGATACAGACGTGTTTATCCCTCTCTGTCTATCTCTTTAGCCGAGTGGCCACTTAGTGTTTACCTATGATAAGGGCTTTCTGTTTGACTACCAGTTAAGCTATAGTCAACAGAGAGGGAACAGTGGGGGACATAGTTTTCATGAAAACCTAATTGGTGATTTGGGTCTACACTCCATACAGGCCAAATAGGATGGATAATAATTCCAGTGGTTTGTTTTGTGATACTTTAGTGCTGCAGAAGATTGCACAAGAAGTACAGAAAGTTTATGAAGACCTGACAGGGCTCAACAATGATTGTCCACTTGCCCAGGACATCTAGCAACTCACTAGTCGGATCAGGCAGGTGGTAAAAAATAATCAAACACACAGTACCAATCTAAAAATGGTGGCGGGTAAAGACATTACTAAGGTGCAAGTAAACATTGCGATTATCATGGAAACAGGAGTATGGGTGGCGTTAGAGAATGTGGGCGAAGCTCCAACTATGTATTGCGCAGTTTGCCGCAAGTTTCAAAGCAAGGCAAATAAGACTAAACATGACAATTAACTTTAGTCTTTGTTGTTATTTGATAACTGCAAATAAATACACGTATAACAATTTGTATAGGGGCAAATAAAGTTTGACCTCAAGGCAAGTGAAAGAAAACAACTAGAACGGCACTCAGTAGAGTGCATACCGCCGCCAAGTCCCAACAGCCATACATCCATGCATTAATCCCTGGATAATGCATGGATCCATGCCAAAATCTAATGGGTTCTTCCTTGGCCCATGCCCCATCCTTCCACCAAGTTTCAGGAAAATCGGTTGAGTAGTTTTTTATGTAATCCTGCTGACAGACAATCAAACGGCACCGAAAACATAACCTCCTTGGCGGAGGTAATAACGTTGAAGCCTGCCTTAAAGGTCCCATATCTTAACACTCACACTTAAATGTGTACCGCTTACATCTATGTGTGTCTATTAAACACTTACAATATGTAATTGTGTTAACAAGAGAAAAAAAATATTGATTTGATTTCCCGTCATTTCGCTGAGTGCCTACGTCTGTTCCTGACAAACATGGCCGGATTTGGCTGCTAAATGGAGGTAAGCGCCTACTTTTCATGAGAAAACGTTCTGATTGGCTAAGCACAGATAAACTCTCACTCTCTCTCTCTCTCTCTCTCACTCCGCTAGTGGCCTGCACACTGCAGCTAAAACTCCCCAAATCTCCAAAAATAAAATCCATCCACCTCTCTGCAACATTTTTCTCCTTTGGAAGGCTGTGCTTTGATCTGGATGAAGCACACAAGTACACAAAAGGAACAAAAGAATGACAGTAGACAGTGGGGTATTGTTTTGTCATACACATATGCAATCACAAATATACATCCACATGCAAGCGTAGCAACTCAAAAAAAAGACCTCCCTGTTGGCTGTCATTTTCCAAGGCCTACATGAAGTAAAAGCTGCTACTTAAAACAGACCTAAGAGCGGCTATTAACTACATGCTAATGTGCTAGCATTGCATTTAAACACTGTGATCATGCTAACACTAGCATGCTGATAATATATTATGGCATCTCCAAGTAGTAAGTTCCCAACTACCTCTTCTGTTTCTACACAAATGGTTCTCGCAACAGAAATAAAGTAAACCACTTCCTGCACTTCAGATGTTTCGCAAACATGTAAAAGCTTTCATCATGTGGCTATAGGTCAAATTCCTATGTAGTATAGGAGACAGTGATTACAGCGAGGCAGACGTTTACTCTGTATGAGGTATGTCTTGTTATTTACTTAAAGGAGAGTTTGGAGCTTATCTGCGTGCTGACTCAGAGACTGAACTTCCTAGTTTTTACTGATAGGAAAGATGTATCTTCAGCCAAAGACATTTTGAAAAATGAACTCCCCCAGCGAATGTTTCAGGTTAGACATCTGCCACGAGGAATCTGATCCAGAGTTAAAACACTCAAGTGTAGCTTCAGCACGCAGCTTTTTACGGCCATGCTTTATGTATAGGCCGTTAGTCTCAATGGCCTCTCATCATTAAGGACAAAACAAGCACAGCACAGTTTATGGCAGGACCACTCAAATCAGCAATCCACAGGAAACCCCAGCCCTCCACAAAATCCCTAAGAGAGTTCAAGAGAGCAACAACAAACACATAGGCAACTATATCCAGCTATATAATGCAATGGTAAGCTTTACTTTGACTATATTATGCAGATTTCTATAAATCATAGCTATCTTTGCAAATTTAGCTGCTTTGGTAACTGTTTTGATTACCGCTGTTTACTAATCCTCTGATTTTTAATATTCATTCGAAACCTTTCAGTCCGGAAAAGATCTGCTCCTCCTCCTCCTCAGACATCAACAAATAGTAGTTGTTACTGACAAGTGGTCATTGTGCCATGCCAGTATCGTTCCACTCAATCAATCCCGGTTTGTCCCGGGACTTTATCCCCCGGCAACATCGGAACTCACTGTTTACCCATCCCATAATAAGGCTCATTCAACTGAGGACATCTTGATTAGGTCTGCTGAACGTCTGGTTCTCATTTACCATGGAGGATGGGACAGAGAGAAAGGAAGGAAGGGGGTTATAAAGGGGGAGAAGGACAGAACAAGAGAGGTGAGTGCAAAGGGAGAGGTGAGTGCCAGCGAAAGAGAAAAGGATGAATAAAGAAAGAGATAAGATTTGCAATAAAGTTGACGTCCATTGGTGAGTTTGGGTTTATAAATATGATAAATGATAAGAAAGTGTCCCTAATTTTTCTTGTTGACCCACAGAACTGATTTTTGGCTAGAATATAATATAGAATGCATATTGATTTTTTTTTTTTTACTGACAGTGCATAAAGATTTACCTCAGTTACCCTCTGCTATAATGTGGCTCATGCTGATGACCCCTGGAAAAGTACTTGCTACAAACATCTGATAAATTCTGGTGTATCTGGGGTCCCTTTAGGATATCCTTGAAAGAATTGTACGTTACCCTTTCCTGGCATATCGCTATGCAAACAAGCACATGGAAAAACAAGTGAAAGTTTCCAGAAATCTCAGTCAACCTCTCCTATCCTGTTACATATGTCAGATGTTGCTTTTGAAATTGTTAAGCCGAGGTCTTACAATAATATAAAGGAGAGCACGGCTGCAAATCTCAACATTGGGCACGTTTAAACTGGAGAATGTTTGTTATTTTGCTTGATAAATGACCAAGGATGGTTACTACAGGCACGAAATACATGACATTGTGCGATTGTATCTCGCCTTCATAGGAAGACGTAGCAGGTGTGAGGATGTGCAACTGTTTGTTGCATCAGAAAACGCAGGTATCAAATTCATGTGCACTGCAGCTTTAATACAGCCTCAGCAGAACACACAGACACACCCATCCACACAAATATATGCTGTCACACACGCCTATTCGCTGAGAAATGCACAGACCAGCATACTACATATTCACACAGTATATTTATATGAGTGTCTAGCCAAATATGCAACGTGCACACACACACATACAGAGCATGTTTATGTGACAGTGTAGAGTTCATGTAACAGATAAGGGACGGTAGAGTCAACAGTACTGTAGATAGCCTGCTGATAGAGTGTTCCTTAGCTTCCGCTGCCCTTTGTTTACCTATTGATAAAGTGGATCTGTATGTGTGTGTGTGTGTGAGTGTGTGTGTGTGTTTGTGTGCATATGGGTGTTTTTCAGCTTCCATTGTGCCACAACCAGGTCACATTTTCTATGCTTTGTCTGTGTACATCAATGTATAATTGGAGCAACACTGTCTCCCATGAGATTACATTTAAATACTTCTAATTTGTTTTGCCAAATATGCTTTGAGAGAAACTTTGGTGAAAGTGCGGGACTTTGGTAGGCCTACTAGAGATTTTAGTCTGGTTTCCTCATGCTGAATAAAAACACGATTCAGATGGAATTACATTTCTCTCAAAACGTATTAGTTATTGCCATTTTAAAGTTCAGATTAACTAAATTCATGGAGATGATTTGATAGATGTGTGTCCAGGTTTGTTGTTTTTTTTTATTTCAGTGGTAAATTAACCACTGAGGACTGAGGATTTGATTCGATTTGATTTTAAGTTTTAAAAAAAACAACCTGAGACTTGGTATATTTGGAAAATACTGAATAATTCTCAGCCATGCGTGCAACATGAAATTTTAAAAATTTAATACCCATGACTAGTGACTGACAGGTGGAAGAAGTACTCAGATCTTTTACCTAAACCTGGAGTGTCTGACTTTTTTTATATAAACAAACGTCCGTTACCTTAAAGCCCTTGCCAAAGGAGTTTACACAATTCTGATTGAACTAATCAATATCAGCTAAATTTCTCTGTATCTTGCAGTATACCAGAGTTTTTAAACCGTTGTCGGTGGCGACTTTCCCGTTGCAGAGAAGTATAAAGTAGCATAAAAAGGAAATAGTCAAAGTGCAAGTACTGTACTTTACATGTAGCACGACCATTAGATTGACTGATTTTTGGGGCTAAATGAAATATTTCCATCAGCCTCAGTTGCCCTTTTTGTTCAGTGCAAAACATCAGTGGTAAACATCAGGTTAAACATCAGCATGCTAGCATTGTCATTGCATGTTAATATGTTAGCATTTAGCTCAAAGCACTGCTGTGCCTGTAGCCTCACTGAGCCCCAGAATGGCTGTAGACTCTTAGCCTTGTATTCAATTTGAACAAAAACAAAAACAAAGAAAATAGCATATTTTTACACTAACACATGGGATAAATGTACCCATAAGCAATTCCAGAACAAAAGGTTTAAGCTACAAAACATGTATCAGGAAAGCCTCGAGGTAAGACAGACTTAACTTACAGGTTCATCTGTCTTCCCTCTCTTATAGTTCAATTCCCAGATTCAGGTCACTCTGAATTCAAGAATGAATTAAGCATTTGCAGACAGTTGGTTAAGCAGCTCTGTGAATCCACCCAGTTTGGAAATAGACAACTCTTCTCCCCCTAGCGTTTCCCAATTGGTATTACTGTTGGCACCGCAGTGACAGAGCTGCAGCTGCAAAGACAGTGTTAGCAACATGGCTACGGCTAACAGCCTGGCTACTGTCCAAAGCAAAAGCAACCATAAGAATTCCAACTGGACCTGGAAACTCTGGTCTCAGTGCTCCGATAAAGGCAGAGTATAAACAGGGTTGTGTCAACAAGTTGGCAGGTCTTGTTACTTACTGATCTAGTAGAAAGAAGTTTTGAATCCTCTCAAGTCCCGATGGTAAGGGGAAACACATATTGACGGAGGAACAAGTTTCGAGAGCGCATTCCTGTCGGATCGTTCTTGTATGACGTTTCCGCGGTTATTTAATTTGTTCCACTGTTACCTGGGGATTGAGACCCAGGAGAAAAATGCCTATTCCTGTTCTGCAATGGCTGACGTGATGCACTTCCTTTGTGTCAGATCAAACCTTAATTTTTCAGTGAAAAATCATGCCCTTTGACAGAGTGAATAGCGTAGTGAATGCGAGGCCTACAGGAAACCAATCTAAATGTGGATGGTGTCATTTTTGTTGGCCATTAAAGCGAAACAGTTGTCTATTGCCTGTTTAAAACTGTTGTAGACTATTGTGCAAAGATTTAAATCACATTAAGTAACTAATCTTTCTTCATATAGCAATTGAGTTGTGGCCATTCATTGGCTGTATACAAAGATGGACAACATGAGAGCTCCCGAAAAGTGAAGCCGACACATATCGCCCCCTGGTGGCTGGTTGCAATAAAGTTAAAAAATTCCACGCCCACTACGTTAGCCAAACTAACAACTCAAAGTAAACGTCATAATTTTTCCCAAAGTTGGTTTCTGTCATTTTGGGTAGTTCTTATCACACTGATGATGTTTTCTGATCAGTTTGGTTTTAATTAGTTATTTGATGCAATAAAAAGGAGGTGAAACATCATGATTGACCCATACACCCTGCTTGTGACGGGCAGGTGTATGGGTGGATATTTGATAACGTGGCTCCACCTCCTGATCACTACTGCGCATACTCTGGCTCCAAATGAGGTCACCAGAGCAAGACGGTAGTGCTCACATCCCGGATATTTTGGCTCAAGTTTCGTACAGTAGGAGGAAGTGAAGACTCGATATGTCAGTGTATCCATTATAGTATTTGTACCTGCAAGCATACTGGCTATTGTATATCACTTAGTGCAACTTTCTCCTAGTTACCTCAATATCCAGTTAGTAATGTCCGATGCAATGTCTGTATATACAGTACAAAACTCAACACCTACACAGCTAAAGAAATGTCTCATCAGCACATGAGCACTGATTTACAATTGACGTTTTTCTATGTGTTATTAGTTTTGACCCCTTCCCTGTCATGTAGCCCATAGCATCTTTATTTAACCATCTTTAAGAATAGCAGTGGATCATGGTCTTAACTGTTGCAGGATTGCTTCTGTTATATGTGCATTTGCCCTTGTCATTCATATTGTTTAATGCCATATTGTCTGTGACTTAGTTTTTATTTGTTCAGAATTTTTTTAACATCTGCCGAGGGACAGTTTGTACCTCGTCTTATGTCCTTGTGGTGGGAAATTAGGCCACACTGGCATCCAGTCAGACAGACAAATACAGTAGGTGAGACTCATCAGCAAGGAGGAAGCACTCCAGCAAAGAGAGGCAGTAGGACAGACAGACAGTTGTACTTTCCTCTCTGCAGTCTCCAGTTGAACACAGAGCGGAGTCATGCATCAGCGGAGGAAATTGGGAATGTGAAACATGCCAGATTAGAGAAGCAATCTGAGGGCCTGCAGACAAGCTCAATGGTTTCAACCATGGGAAAAACATGCACTCAGACACACACACACATACGCACACACACACGCACACGTACGCACACACACACACACAACCGCAAAACCCATTCAGAGTTTGAGCCACCTGCTGCATTCCACAGCCAATAAGTCAGCTACTTAAGGAGCCAGCTTTTAATCAGCCAGTCAGTCAAAGAGCCAGGCTGTAAAGCAACCATCCATCCCGCCTGTTAATCAGCAAGACAACTAACCAGTCAATCTGTAAGCCATTCAGTCGGTTAGTGGGATTTACTACTTAAATACTCTGCAAAGCAGGCAGCCATTTGCAACTGCAGCTTATGACACAAACACATCAGCACAGAGCCACGCCAAGCATGGCAACAGGGGGAAAACTTTGCCTCATATTTTCACTATATTAATAACCATTAAGCCATCTACAGGAAATTACCTGATGAGACAGTGAAGCAAAATACAAACTGTGCCAGACCTTTCTAGCTTTATAGACCATTTCTTCTGATTCTGGGAGACAGTAGTGTCGTTTTTTTTGTACTGATGTGAGCTAAGCGTTGGTCAGCCAGCCAGCCAGCCAGCCAGCCAGCCAGCCAGGACAGGACAAGGGCAGAGGAAGCAGTTATTATGGAGGAAGCCAGGGCGTCTTAAAGCCATTATATACCCCTCAGAGAGAGGCAGTCGGAGGCAACACAGCTGACTGAAGCGCTTCAAAGCTGGAAGGAGCCCAGCCTCCACCTCCACCTCTACCAGCCTGCATGTTCAAAGGGAAGTGGGGAGTTTACGGGGTGAGATGGGGGTTAGAGCGCAGGATAGATGAGGAGCGATACAAGAGTATTTGGATTGAAGGAGATGGGGGGGGGGTGCTTTGGTTGCTATTACTGCTTGCGCTAACAACTTAGAATTTCCCCAGTTAGACCTACATTCCCTGACACTTTTCATTTAGAACAAGTGATAAAGCTGTCATAGTCAAGCTGAAGCTGAATCACTTGCGTTATGATCAGGGTTACACTGATGACTGAAATCACCACTGAAATAATATTTTTGTAGATCTTAGCCTTGAAATCCACATTTGTCACAGAAGGATTTTGCAACGACAAGCATTAAGGCAGATGAGAAATTACCTGAAGGGAGGATGTTTGCGGTGGGATGGGATTGAGCAGAAAGGAAGGAAGTGATGGTGGTGAGTTATGGATGCAGTGGATAGTAGGAGGTGAAGGATGCAGGGTTTGAAGGAAGGGGAAAGGACTTTGGCTGTGGAATACTAAAGGCATAAGAGGAAGAGCTTGAACTGTTGAAGGCTGCTGGGACAAAGTGGTGCAGAAACAGACCACTTCCTGCCCCATTTTCAGAATAAAAAACTGAAGCAGTGTTGGGAATATTCAGATCTTATGAGACATTTTTCTAGGTTTCGTTCCACCTTGCTTTCAGCAACAACTCTTGGATATTTCTTTTAAGACTTTTGAGTACTTCAGCTTTATTGGAGAACATGGGGAAATTAGTTGGGAGACCAACATGAAATCTTGAAGCATTGAAGTACCAAAATGTGTCCTTTCCTATCCTAGCATCTTTTTCCTACCAATAATCCCTGCCTCCTTTTGCCTATTATTGTGTTGATTTCCTCCATGCCTCCTTCCCTTCCTTATTTTTACTCCATCTTTCCATCTCTTGCCCTCCTCATCTGTCTTCCCTCTCTGCATGTTTTTTTTCCCCCTCGTGTTTCCCACTTTACCCCTCCCTTTCCCTCTTCACCGGTCGCCCTTTACCTCCTCCTCTTCTCTCCAGCACCTGTGCCCCTGCAGAGGGGGAGTTCCGGAGAAGAGGAAACCCCCGGGGCAGTCAGGCACCTCACAGATGGTTAGCAAATTACACCTTCATTACCTCTTCTCTCCTCTTCCTCTCTTCCTATATGGCCAGTGCTTCACAATGACTCGCTGTTCCTGTGACATCTCACATCTGTCAGCAGCTGACATGTCTGCTCATAAAGGTAGCACCTATTTAGGAGTGGTATGTATGTAGGCTTAAATATTTTATCCTCAGTTATACTTCTGTGTAATCACAGTAGTGCCGAGTACATCTTTGTTATCCTCCTTTATGGCAGTTAGTCGCTAAATTGTTGTACAAATGACACATAACAAACATGAACACAGCACAGGAGCTATTGTATAAGGTGCAGTATGCAATCAATCAGTATAAGGGCTTATTGATACACTGCAAAAAATGGCATTACTGAAATGTAATTCTATCATCCAATCTTACCCGCTGTGTTTCAGAATTCTTTGTTTCATTGTGTTATGCAGGGACATATTCGCCAATTGAACTTATTTAACATGTCTTTAAATCCATATAAAAAACATGTAATTGAATTTTTAAAACTGCCTCCAGACTTTTTTTTTGTTTGTTTGATGTAATTTCCCCAAAACAAAACAAAAATTAGTTTCATGTCTAGATTTTTTCACTTCACAGCATTAACCATAGGGATATATAAAACTTGTGTTTTGATCTGCCGAGGAAGAGTGGAAACAGGAATCAAATTTTATCAGGCGACAAGAAGGCAAGAATTTTTCATTAATAAATCACAGTAATTAATGGTAATAATGTAAACAATTTCGCTTTACAAATAGTAGGATAAATTACGTGAACAATAATCAGCTTTGAGCCTCCTTTTGGCTCACTCTGAGGTTTCAATCAAATCATCCTACTATTTGTAAAGAGTTATTGTTTAAATTATTACCTAATATGACTCATGAATAAATCACAGTAAGCAATGAGTCATATTAGGTAATAATTAAAAAAAAAATATATCTCTTTACAAATAGTAGGATAAATTCCGTGAACAATGATCGGCTTTGAGCCTTCTTTTGGCTCACTCTGAGAGATCTTTACGCGCCGTTTCTGTTGGACTGGAAAGTGAACGTGTCAAAGTGAGTGGGGAGGTAAAATAATAAAACAGTCTGATAAAAAGCTGCTCATGGGAGCAATGAAATGGAGAGCTAGTCATGATTCATGGAGGTCTGATATATGGCACATCAACTTGAGAAGACTGTTTTTTTTTGTCATTTCATAGAGTTTAACGATGTGTCTCTAATTAAAGTTCTGGTGCTTTGTGGGATTTATGAAAAAATTTTCAGACAAATCCTGTGTAGCGTAATCCTGTACACGACTGTGTGCCGGTCATGCAATCCACACACAATTATTTATAATAGGGAAGTTATCCTCTGCACCACACAATAGTGGTCATTATGTCGATATAATAATACAAAAATGTGATTATTAGTGATGCACAATATATATGGAACCAATAAATTATTATAATTCATATCATTCATATTATAGCCGATAATACGAAGCCAAATTACATTTACATAAGCAGCATAGCATCTACACACTCAGATAAGGTATGCACCTTTATAGTTGGTTTGCGATCTGCCAATAAACAAAGAACAAGAGGAAATAGAAGAAGAAGAACAAGCACAGCACACTATTTTATATATAATATTTCGTCCAATACTTTTTTAGACCAATTAAGTGAAAACAGTCACAGTCACAGTGTACACACACACACACACACCTAGTCCCCTCAAAGTGATGTATAAATTAATCAGGTAGTGTATATAGCAATTGGGGACCAAAATGCACCAATCCAATTCAGCAGGTAACGCTATGTTCAGTTTAGTTTGACTGCAGTGAGTAGGTTGAGCAGCTGTAAGGCAACCCTTCAACACAGTAAAGAAATACTGCTGACCCTACTCACTGAAATCAGTCTTAATTTCTCTTTTGTATATTTACTAATGCGTTTTTAATAAAGCAATAAGTATTTCTCATCCGATAATTTGATTAATCGTTGGAATAATCGATAGAATACTCGATTACCAAAATAATCGATAGCTGCAGCCCGACAGCTGAGGCTTTTTAAAATGCTTATTCGACATACTGTATGTGCACACTGTGTTTGAAGTTGAACAGCGCACTGAAAGTTCGTATCTTAAATGCTGCTCCTTTCTGCGTCGTCGTCAGACAGAACATGGGAACACCCATAGACGCCTTGCCACGTTCTCTAAATTAAAGTTGTGCAGTTTGGTTGCATACAGTCTTTAGGTTACCAGCTGTTTGGTAATTTGCAATTACCACTGACTGACTCACACACTCTGTGTCTTATATCCGTGCCTCCTCCAGCCCAGCGTGAAAGCACAAGGCCCAGTGCACCCATTAGTCAAGCCAAGGAAGGCATGGAATAATAATAAACACACCTCACACGCATGAGCACGTAAAACCCCACCTCCACCACCACCTCCAGTTTCCAGGAGGTATTTCCATCATGTAAAATGTATGTCCCTCTTACATCAACAGGTCTCTCAATCCTCTATCAAGCGGGGAGACTTTTTTCAGCACTATAAGCGGACCAGTTCTGTCTCCCAAAGATTGTTCGGGTTTCACTCTGCATCTTATAGCCATCATCCTTATCCATTTTGTCATCATCGTCATTATTATAAATCACTGTGGTCATGTCACTGTATCTCATCGTAGTCCAGCATTTGGTTTGCTCATTTTCTGCTGATTTTGAAGAGAAATGTTTTTATAATCATATATAGTTTTTAGTAAAAGCTTCTCACTTTCTACAATTTTTGTAATTTTTGTTCTGTTACTGTATGATTGCAAAGCTAGATTATATGCTTAACCGTTGAGCAAACAATATAATCAGATCAATGTTGTAGCTACAGGAAGAAAACAGTCCGGCTACCATAAAGCCTTTCCCCATGTGACAAAAAGACTCATGTGTATCTCGGGTTTAGAGGTAGAGAGGTAGGTAGGTAGAGCTGTCGGACAGTCGGCACATTAGGCTGTTTTCTGGTGAATAAACTCAAGCAGTTTATTGATCGAATTTGTTTGACTGATTAAATGCGTAAAATTCGCTGGCTCTCTGAACATACTTTTGGCTAGAAATATACTTGCTTTTCAACTACACGTTTGCGTAGACAACCGGCTACGTCGTGAGCGTAATTGTTCACATACTTGCCTATGTACTAAGCATGTTACTGGAGTTATCCAGTAGAGGGCACACCACAGAACTCAGACAGTGTGCATGAAGTAAACAATAAATATGCCGACACTTGAAGAGCTCAGTATATGGTTAATGCTAAGATCACGGCAGAAAAAGCGACAGCGGTGCCGTAGATGGAATGTAAGGCCCCTTACTCGTGCAGCCAATGCGACAGATTGATGATGAGAAACACCGCCAGTATTTTCAAATGTCCGCCAGGATATGTGCTGATTTGCGCCGTCGGATTAGCCCGCTTATTATACACCACAACACGCACAGTGAGCCAGTCAGTACAGCAGAGCGGCTTGCCGTCACCCTCCGCTTTCTAGCAACAGACAGCAGCTACTTGATCACACTTCTCACGTACTGGCCCTACACTGCCCCGACCGTTCATGTGTGTATTGCCCCTTGCGGACACGTAGCACAACCGACGCACGAAAACGCACGCAGGATACGCGAGGCAGCCATCATGCATACGCGAAGGTGTAGTTAAAAGCAAGCATATTTCCGCCCTTCAGACGGCCACTTTGATCAGCAATAAACTGATTGCACAAAAGCTAAATTAACTAATAATCAAAGAACAGCTGTAATAAAAGAGTACCAACAGATAATGCGCCAGCAAGGAATAACTCGCTTATTCCAAACAATCGCACCGTCAGATCGCAGTGCAGAACTCTTCGGTCACACTAGACCGCTATAGTGGATTCTGCTCAGATGCTCGGACGCACTCCCGTCGCTCTTTGATGTAGTCGTAGTCTGTTGTGTTGTGAATGACGGGAAAGACACTACGGAATCCAATCTAAGTGGCCAGAGCCCCCTGATCAAAACACATCTGTAGAAATCTGACAGGAACTGAATTTCAAACCACCTCCAAATGTGGCTTGGATCCCATTTGCATTCTGTCTAGACATTCTAAAACCAACACAATCTGGATACAATCTGGATATGCCAAAAAAAACGGACTTGGTCTGGTAGTCTGAACAAGGCCTTAGTGCCCAGAGTCAGCACCATGTGAAACAATCAACAGTTTCTCAACTAAGAAAGGTGGTTGCTGTTTTGTTTTGCAGCTTCGCTGTAAAATTTAGGCTTAGAAATAACAACCTGTTTTCAACATTTATTTCTATTATTAGCTCGAAGCTTTAGGAAAAAAAACATTCTATTCACACTGTTTGACTGTATGTTTTCTAAGTATTCTAATCTTACACATCATTTTATAGAATTCCATGAAAATTAATCCGAATATATTTGATATTTTTGTAAACTTTTTGATTTCTAGTTAAGCTTTGTTCGGCTGCACAGCACAAGCTCGTACTGGCTGACCCACCATCGGGGTCAGTGAGCTAAAGGCGCTAAAAAGCGTCCTCGTGAGCGGCATCATAATATAGAGTGAGAGATGAAGAAAAGGAGAGAACAGACACATGGATGAGACGATGCAGAGGCAGAGAGGCTGTGGAACCAATGAAGACCCAGATTGGGGAGATGGAGATATAGGAGGGAGAGCCCACAGCAGGCCAGAAGTCCTCCAATGCTACTGCAGTGGAGTGACAATGAGAGGAGAGAGTATGAGTCATACACAAACCCCTCCCTCTCCCCTTCTCTCTCTGTCTTTCTCCCTGCCACCCTCGCCCCCTACCAGCCCCCCACCCCACCCCCTCCGTCTACAGTGCTGATGTAGCCGGGTTACGTCGATCCTGACTCATTCACAGCGCATCTCAAACTTAGTTTTGTTATACAGATGAAAACGTGCTACTGAAGAGACCATCGCGGCTCTCATTATAGTGCTCTGGTGGCATACTTCATCACTCTGGCTGCTCGAGCCCCATTCATAAAAATGCTCCAGTCTGAAAATTCTAAATTCCTGTGAATGGGCTCCATTTCTACTCCATCATATGTGGAGCTTTACCTCTGTTTGGTTATTTCTGCCTCGTTACAATCCCCTCCCTTCCAACATTTTTTCCTCCTCTTCCTCCTCTCTCTCAGTGGAGGAGCATCTACCTCCATGTGGTTAGCTCATCTCCTTTTCTTCCTCTCTTTCTCTCCCTGGTTAGCTCATCTCATCTCTAGGCAGTCAGCTTCGCAGGCAGCTAATTATAGGCCACGCTGTGGAGCGCAGGGCCGGATGTGACAGCATGCTGTGTTTCTGTGTGTGTGTGTGTGTGTGTGTCTGTGAACTGTATGTATGTGTGCTTACGTGTGTTAAGTGCAGACGCATACTTGGCTGTTGCTGTTTGTCTCGTCATGTCTTTCTGGATGCGAGGAGAGAGCGTGCGTGTAGCCGTCTCCATGTGTGTACGCTCACGTGTGTCCTATCACATCTACGACCAATTTGACTTTTAGACCCTCACAGTGGGCATCTCGCTTGTCCTCACTCCTCAAGGCTTGGGAACGTATTCCATCACTGAGGGTCCTCACAAGTATAATATTCATAATAAAAAAGTGCGTGTGCATGAATGGTTGTGTGTGCGTGGATGAGCCACCAGCAGGATATTCAATCCCAGCCCCTCCCACACTGTACTGCAGCTCTGACTCATTCAAGGTGGAGGCAGAGAGAACTGGCAATCAGCGTGCGCGTACACACACACACACACACGTGCAGGCACACACACACGCGCTCACACTCAAACATATGGTCTATATAGCAAATATACAATAGCAATTATGCATACTTTAGATAGACATGAACAAAGGCTACATAGTAGGCTATATAGTCAGGTATACCAGTTACATACAGTATATCTATATTTATAGGGATGCTGCCTCCCTGGTTAGGCTTCGACTGAAAAAAGGAATAAGTGTAAACTCTGTCCAGTCCACTGGTGTCAATCCGTAAGATGTTGAATGCTCACAAGCAACAACACTTTTGTAATCACATCTGTCAAACTTTACCGCTCCAGTTTTTGATCATGTTTTAGATTTGAGAACAATTCTGTTTTTCTAGATCCTGTGATCCCCATTTGAAAGATCACTGCAGAAACACGGCCATGGCCACAGAAAATACACCGATCGATTTGATTTTTGTTGATTTGCTCAGATTTTATTGATTTTGACATTTTTATTTGATCTCTGTGCTTCTATGGTGTGTAAGTAGGTGATGAAGTTAAATGGTTTCTTTTTTTTCCCGTGTGATATACGATCGGTAGTCTGCTCATGGTGTTTTTTATTTTGAAAATCGACCAGATTCTCTATATGCTGTCCCTGTGTCTGAAATCCTGCATGACTCGATCTGCCCTGTGCAGCTTGAAGCACCCTTTCAAAAACAGACTAAGCGCGTATTCTCTGTGGAGTTGAATGAGGAGGCGCTCCTAACACACAATCCTGGTGGAATCACAAGCATTGTCCAGAATGACTGCGATCAGATCTAACCATGACTTAAACTGACTTTCTGCTGTTGAAGTCAGGTACAGACCAGCTGGAGCGTCGAGCCCATCAAAATTATGCATTTGGCTGATATTGATATTATTTAGTGTAGCTTTAAAGCCGCATTAATTGCGTTTCCTCCCTCTCCTGTTTGCCTGCATATGTGTGTTAGTGGGCGTGGCTTCCCCTCCTCCTAGCACCTGGTGATCTCCACACCTGTTCTTCATCAAGCTCATCAACTGCAGTTTAAGAACCCTGGTCCTTCTTCCACACATCACCAGATTGTTCCGCCAACTGGAACTCAGTGTTCTCGTGGCTCTGAGTTTAACCTCCAGTGTTGATTTCGCTTCTCGTGTTCTAGCCTTTGCTAACGCTTGTTTCTTGCCAGTGCCGGCTCCTCGTGTACCCTTCCTCCTCCGATCTCCAGCACCAAAGGGCCACGCCAAAGGGTACCTTGTGCGACGATATCTAACGACATGGGCATGAGAACGGGCTGTTTATCCTTGCCTCGCTAAGCAAACACAAAAAAATGTCACTGCATAAAGTTAAAAGTACATAAATACAGATACAAGGTTTCCATCTGATTATAAAGATGTGTACTGCATGTGCTGCATATACTTCATTGACTGAAAACTATACTGTTAGTCCTGTTAGTCACTAAACACTGGTTTTACAGTAAGATAAACTGAGTTGCACCTTCCAACAAAAATGTAATCCATTAGCCTACCTACCATCTACTAAGCTAATAGCTAGTCTCCGTCTCTATTGGCCCCCCTAGCAGCTGTACTGCCTGCACTGTATATATTTACGCCCATGCATTGAGAATAGCCTAATTGTGGCTAATTTTTTCAGACTTAAAACACACTGTGTGACAGCCTACTGTATTCATTTTTTTTTAACCTACCTTCTTTCATAGTTTCTGTAAAGCAGGTTAAGGTGACAGAGGGAGGAAGTGTCTGTGCTAGACAGCGGCAGAGAATGTGCACATGGATTTTTCAATGAATGAAACAAGGTTGCACCATACATACACTGCGCACATACAGTAGGCGCATATGACTGCACAAGTACACACATAGACAGACAATAGCAACAGCTTCACACGTAAAGGATGAGATCAGCAGTCAGTGTATATCTGTTCAGGTGCCATGGGAACTCTCTCATCCTCCCTCTCTTTCTTCTTTATCACTCATTCTTTCTTCCTCTCTTGCTCCGCGTCTGCCTCACGGCTTCCTGTGTCGCCCCCTCCCCCACCGCAAATAAAAACGAGAGAGGCCTGTTCATTCATGCATTCAGCGAGTCAGCTGAGCGAGGAGGGAGGGAGAGAGGGAGGAGGAGGAGAGACAGAGATAAAAATGAGAGGAGAGGAAGAGGAGGAAGGCTACCTCGCTGTGATGAATAGGTCACCAGTGTTACATCACTGACGGGGGATGGAGCGATGGAAAAGAAAATGAAACGAAAGGTAAGGTAACACAAAAAAAAGACCAGACCCCTCCTTTCCTTCTCTATCTCTCTCGCTTCCTCATCCGCTTCCTCTCAGTCTCCTCCTCCCTCTGCCCTTCTCTCCCTCTCTCCTCTCCTCCATCACCTCCTCCCCTCCCCATCCTGACAGTATGAGTCACAGACAGACCAGTTCCCTTGATGCACTGCGGAAACGTAACGTGACGTATAGCCCCCATCCCTCCCTCCCTCACCACACGCGTCCCTCCATCCTTCCCATTCATCCGCCCGTTACTCCCTCCCATTCATCCATCCTTCTGTCATAGCACAGCAAGTCTCCATTCACACACACAAAAAAAAGCCGAGACAGACACGGCAGGTGGATTCACAACACCAGAACGAACGCAAACTGTGTCACAGCAGCAGAATATTCTGCATTTTAATAATACAGTAAAACACAATACATTATAACAGAATGCTGCAGTAGTAGATAGAAGTAAATTATCAGTACTTATACCATGAAAGATCACAAAAGAAAGCAGATAAGAAAAAACTGAAGTGAGTATCTTTACCATATGTTAGGTTCAGTATGAACTTTGAGTTCAAACCTTCATGTTGTGCAAGGTTTGTTGTATCCATGGTTAAAGCATGTGCCTTCAAATATGAGCTCGATTGCCAAGAGCACTGATTTGCTAAGCTGTTGACAGGAAGTATGTTTGAGGTGTCAGAGACAACTCAAGAGTCAAAAATGGACAACTTACAATCTAAAACTGTGAATAGAATAGAATAGAAATGCAATTAATTACCATACAATATGTGCTAATCCAATGCACACTGTCTAATTAAGCTTGATACACTGTAAAAGGTGGCAGTGATGAAGAGAATATAATATAATAGAATATACTATATAACATCATGCAGTACAATATTTCAGTAGATTTACAACAGACATCAGGAGCAGAAGGAGCAGCTTCTAACCAATAATCGACAGTCTTTTGGGCAGAAGTGATTTTTGTGAGGACAAAAAAAAAAAAGCCGGGTGACTGTACTTACTCCAGGATGAAGTCATGGACAAACTTCCCTCTCTCTGCGTCTGATAAAGCGGCATCTTATTCAGCGCCGGCATTCACAGACAACGGATTTGTGTTTTATGACATTCAGAAATGTCCGCAGGAATTCAACTCGTCAGCAGTCCGTGGAGGTGAGCTGTAAAGGGTCATTTTTCATATTACAGACTAAAATAGTGGTTATGAAAAATGGGGGTTATGATATAATGTTACATTATTGTCAATGGATGATTACCAAAAATACACTGAAGGGACAGTAAACTATTAATTTGAAGTTGCAAAATCTCGATATTATACATTTACGGTAAATGGGGACAGGACGTAAGCCGTCAGTCCATCCCATTCTTGTGAGCGCAATATCTCAGGTCACTGTGACCTCACATCAGTCCCATGCTCGTGATCACATTAACTCAGGAACGCTTAGAGGTAATTTTTTCAAATGTGGCACAAATGTCCACTTGGGCCCAAAGACGAACTGAGTAGAATTTGGTGGTCAAAGGTCAAGGGTCAAGGTCACTGTGACCTATTAAACAAATTTTTGCTTGTATATATGAGCTTTGCTGGAGCAACATCCATATTTAAAGTAGTGTAGCGCCACTTTGAGCTTGTTGATATTGAGCTTCAGGTGACTGTTGTTGCACCATGTGACCAAGCTCTCCATTAGTCACTACACATATTATGTATATGAGGCTGGACAGACATTAATGTAAACTGCAACTTCAATGGTGCGCGGAGGCATACAACCACAAGGCGGTAATTCTAGCTCTTTGTGCAATTCAAAGGTATTGAAAGGTGAGTTTAGTCTAGCTTGGTAGCCTAGCTTAGCTTAAAACCTGTGTGTCTATGGGATCAATCAAAACCTGTGACCTAATCAAGGAAAATACATCTTTTGCAATACATTTTTCGAGTAGTGCATGATTATCCCACCACCTAGCTAGGAGTATTGATATTTTTAGATAAATTGAATAAATATAAAGATTTAAGAACTTTTATTTCTGTACTTAGTTACTTACAACAACTAGAATAGCTGTGTAAATGTAACCCACCATTATCATGGCAATTTTTTTGTAGCCATTTTTCTCATCTGGCACAGGAAGATGATGTCCCCTTTCTTAAGCATATGTACAAATCCGAGGTCCAAATATCTCATTAGCTCAATTGCATTTGGTGCCTTTAGAATTGCATTGCATTATGTACCTGTAATTTAGTTAAGGTTGCCACGTTGAGTTTTATTTACGTATATCCTTGAGGTCTAACAAAGTATTTTAAAAACGTGCAATGCTTATATCCAAGTTTGCTAGCTATTTCTAACACACCATCGTTGGTGCATGCTTGGATGCACATTTGTATTGCTCTGTACTCGTGATCAAAAACTCCTCTGAGTACATTTAAATTTAAACTCCATCCAGCCCCATGCTTCTGATTCTGTAGACTTCCAGTAACTCGGCTAGGAGACTAAAGCCCCTTTTACACAGCCCGTCAAATGCGGGGCCTGTTACGCCTTCTGTGTAAACGTGAGGCGTAATGGGGGGTGGCAGCAGAGGTAGTAACAGCGCCAAATCAACGTCTGTGTAAAAGAGTGAGCTGGCGAGGCGGAACGACGAGACAGGGCTGTGACGTTTTGTCCACAAAGTTTGTGTGCCTAGCCTAAGTGTCCTTTTAACACAGAGACATCACATTTGTGTCTATGGTATGAGCTTGTGTGACTGTGGGAACTCCTGATAATGAATTGTGGATTGATAATGATGATGTGGAGACAGCACAAAATGTTGTTTAAATATTGTGGTAAAGAGGAATGTTTGCACCTAGTACGTTACCAGAATATCTGTCTTGAGTGTGTCTAATCCCTTTGGTTACATTACTGCATATATGTTAAAATGGATGTCATCACCCAAGTAAGCTACCTACTGAACAGTCACAGTCGTCACAGGTAAACGCTCCAGCGACTTGAGTCTGATTTTATGAATGAATGGGTGACATTCAGGTTTGCCCCGCTGGTTGGCTGAAGACAGGAGCAGAGAAAATCTCAACGTACAGTATGATTCACCACAACAAAGTGTTAGGGAGGGGGTGGTGATGTCATAGGCAGTGGGGTAGGAGTCATCTGTGAGTCAGAGAGGAAAAAGAAGAGGAGGAGTTGGAGGAGGAGGAAGAGGATAAGGAAGAGAGGTGGGTTAAAAAATAAAAAATAAAAAAGGATTACATGGGGAGGTGGGGTACCTGCTGTGTGTGACCCATGGTAACAGGCAATGCTGGCCTGTGGGTGACTCACCACTGCTTTGCCACACACACACACACACACACACACACGCACGCACACGCACGCACAATACATGGATGCTCATGCCATGTGCCATGATACACATTCATGTAAAAAAAACACAACAACATGCAATTAACACAGCCTGTTTTATGGCATTAGAAGCATTTAGACTTCCACACAAAACCCAAGTCGCCTACAGGACGCTCACACAAGCACATGCACGCAGACGCACACACTAATACGCACACACGCACCACATGAAGTGCGGGGAGAGGAGGGGAGGGTCAGGATGACTCACACATCAATGATAACACCCCTCCCCCTGCCCCAATCACACCACACACACACACACACACACACACAAACGAAGGACATATCATTTGGATGCTACCCACATCCTCTCCACATCCTGGGGAACCTCCCATCAGACTAGCAGCAGGAGGCTCTGACTGACTGCAGTTTGTCTGAGGTGATGGGAATTCTCTGGCAGGATCTTCTGACTTTAAGTAAATAAGGATAAAGTCCAAATGTGGAACGTTTGCAGCAGTAATGTCTGCACCGGTCGAATGGCGTCTTGTCTCATAGGTGCTCATCTGTTTTGGGGTTGAAATATATTTTTGATGTAGTTAAAACTTGGTGGAGATGATCGTCAGCCTTCTAAATCACACTGTTTCTTTGTGTGTGTGTGTGTGTGTGTTTCAGACTTGACACTACATTTCCCAGAAACTCCTTCCTATTGGCAACATGGATCTTTCTAAACCCAAAGGTTTTTATCTATGCTTGTCTTACCGAGGAAGATAAACATGTTACAAGTGATTTCCCGCCGGCCTTTCACTCGCTGCACCCTCTGCCTTTCTGGAATAAATTCTGCAAGCCGTTGCTGCATTTGTACTAAACAGTGCCCTCTGGAACTCTTATCAGTACTACACACTGGTGCTGTGTAGTAGTGTCTGCTGTTTATTGCTGTACTGTTTCTTCTGCACCTATGCTTATATATTCTTTCTTTTTTCTTAAGCTTTGTGCAGTAGTAGTTTCACACCTGTCAGCTGGTCATTATGGTCAATATTGAGCTGTTGAACAACTTTACTATCTTGCTCTCTAGACCAACAGTGTTGGTTGATGAGGGAGGTGAAAGGTTAACAAAAAGAGGAAGTGGTAATCATACCACATGGTTCTGCACTGACCCACTTAAAATGCAGATTTACAGAAGACATAGTCCACCACTATTCACCACACTCTTACTTAAAGGAATAGTTCAGGAGAATCAATGCCACTCTCACGTCTTTGACGTACATGCAGCTGAAGCCAGCAGCCAGTTAGCTTGAACTTTCTTCTAAAGCTTAATGTTTAACGTGTTGTGTCTCGTTTGTTTAATCCATGCAAAAACTGAAGTGTAGAAATAACTATTCGCCAGGCAACCAGTGGTGACTTCCAGGAAATTATCAGTATTTATGCTAAGCTAAGCGAACTGGCTGCTGGCGGTACCTACATATGCAAATAAGCATATTCCTATTTCTTTAAGCCTGAACAATAAGTTGTTACACATCGTCTCTCTGTATCACTAAAATATTTTTTAAGAGACTATAATAGGCCTTTTTCCTGGAAGACATTTCAACATGTCTCAGGAGGAAGAGCACAGGTGTAAATCATAAAATTAAGGATTGCTGAATTCCATTTAGCTGCTTCAAGTTATTGTTACTGATGTTTTGTTTTGTTTTAAAAACCCTCTGCTTTTCATGCTATGACAAGTCAAAATATGTGAAATGATTACATGCAGGTCTCAGAACAGTTTACTCACTCAGAGCTTATTGAATTCTGCAGGCAAGTCAGGTAAATCACACATCGTATTACAAATTAGAAAAAAATAGAAGTGTGTATTTATTTTCTGTTGCTTAAGGGAAAGAGTGTTTTAAACTAGCCTGCAGTGTAGTATTTATCGGTTGAAATAGCCATAAAAAAACACATCTGAAAAACCTTAGCATTTATAGGAAAGAGCAGTTTAGCAATCCGTCTCTCTATTGATTCAGACAAACTTGGCCGTTAATACATTGCATTCAGTGTGTCTTTACACAAAACGTCTGACAGAAGCCAGAAAAGTAAAACATGTCTTCTTTTGAAAGATGGCTCACTCCCAAGCTCTCTGCAAATCAAAAAGCCTCCCTTTATCTTTTGATAGCTAAAACATGCAAGCAGTGCAGGCACTTGGCTAGCACACATAATTCCCATCAATTACTCCGAGAAATACTTCCGTCTCTGTAAATCGAGGGCAGCTGACAAGAGACACAGACAGCTCTTGGCACAATGGAGTTATTTCATGAATGACATCTGGATAACAAGAACACCTGCACTTGGGTGACCCTGCTGGAGCAGAGGAGGTATGACGTTAAAGAGGGATTCAAGTGGACCGAGTTTGTGTAAAATGTCGATAAGGAATTTTGTTGTTTGTGTGCTTTGCCAGAAATTACAGCTGACCACCGTCAGCAGTTCAACCCGTCTGCACCTGGCAAAATGAAGTTTGTTTATCCAAGGTCGTCTGGTGACGTGGTGGTTCAGAGGACCGGTGTTGATGGTCTGGCACATGACCCTTTTTTTGTCTTTTTCTACTCTCACGCCTTTTCACGGGCTATTTGTGCTGTGTAAAATCTAAGAAATGAACGGTCTTAAAATACTCAAGTAATGAATTTTCTAAAGCCGAAACAGTTTAAAGTTCACATTTTAAGCCCAGAGCTACTGAACATCTGTAATTTCTGAACCGCAGCTGTTTCTACTTTTCCATAGTGCGCAATGCAAAAGAAGAATGACTTCAGGATATCTGATTTTCAGTTAGCACCAGTGGTGCAGCAACTCAGAGGTGAAGAACGGAGTGAATTTATAATTCATATGGTGATAAAACATTACAATACAAATATTAACCAACTTTTAGCAGTTGTCCTTCTGTATGCAGTATGCTTATGTCAAATTCAGTTTCCCCGTCATCTAAATTTAACTTCCAACACTTAAACTCCTCTAAAAGGTTTTGGGCAAGCGTGGAAATGTGGTTTTTGCTCAACTTCTGTGTTCTGCTTCCTGTGTGCCCTGTGAAAGATGACCTGAATGGAGCCAATGTCATCAACCGAGCACCACGAGAGGCCAACATCCCGGCATGGTGGGGTGGAAAGACCAGTGAGATGATGTGACACTACATGACAGAAAAAGTTTCCAGTGAAACCAAAGACTGCTTCAGTTGGCGTGACATGTCTTCCAGGTGGGGTGACCTTCACTTCCTTTTCCAACTGCAAGGGAAAACACCGCTGACATGTATAATTAGCCACCACTAGTAAATCATCTGGATTGCGCGCACACACACGCGTCTCATGTGTGTTAAATTTAGCATGGCTAACAGCACGTCTCATGTCAGTAACTGAACATCATGGTCAGCTAGGCTTCTTCTTCTCTGTGGCTGAAGGTTCAGTAAGGTCATGAGGGTGAGTTGAAATTAAACTTTATCAAAATCCAAAACAACAGAATATAATTTCTCAAATGTATTCTTCTTGGCTCCAATTTAGGCATTTTGGAGCAAAAAAAAAAAACAACACTCTGATGTCAAAGTCTTGATAATCGAGGGGGGAAATCTTGTGATCCTTTTGAACTGCTTTGCTTCAAATTTTCCATAAAGTCAAAACACACCAGCGTTTCCTCTTAAGCGGCTCAGAGAGCAACAGCATGGAACAAGTGGGCTGAAATGTTAGTATGTAAATGAGCAAGTTTAATAACATCCAGCAGGGACAGAAATAGCTCCCAACAGTTTTCTGTCGGCCCATATGACGGAGCGCTATAATTTCAAGTTGTTGTGGCGAACCAGCTGAGAGGAAGTGGTATCCTACAACCTGAATAACGAGCAAAACCTAACAGCTGTTATGTCTTGTGATATTTATACTCAAAGCTCGTCACCGTTTGATAAATAGCTCAACACCAAAATGTTCCTTTTCCACTTTAATTCCAAACATTTTCCAAGCCAGATACTTAAAATACTTGCAATGAAAAATAATCATGCCACTTCCACGAGAATGAGGACAAACATAAAAAGAATGACTCTCAATATGTCATTGTAAGGTCTAAAGGGAGAAAAAAAAAAAAATCTCTTCAAAGGGAACGGTTTTCAAATCACATCTGGCAATACATTATTTTTTTCCTCACTGGAAACTAATGAAGTTCAACTGACAAAGACAGGGCATCGGAATAATTTATTTAACCAAAACTGTCCAATTGCACATCTGAATCTAGTGACAGACTATGACATTATTCCATCCCAATCACGTGTCCCCAGCATGCCCAAGAAGCTGTTTCTGGCTAACCTGGACATCCCTGCAGCTTTACCTCTCTGTTAACATACATGTATCATACAAAAGGAAACTTATTCCAGATTACAGTGTGTGTAAGCATGGGATATTCCTAAATACATGAGGAAAGAAATGCTCCAGGGGAAACCAGACCCCTGATCTTACATGAATGTGGTCCTCAAACTCTTCAGACCCTAAACTCCCCCCAAAAAATGTATTATCTGCATTATAGACTATTTCACAAAGGACAAAAAGTATTGGTCAGAAAGGTTAAAAACACATTAAATTAGCTCTTGAATATAATATTTTACACTGCCTAAATAACCCCAAAATTACCCACTGACCCCTGGGCTGAGAACCACCTCTCTGTACAAATGACTTCATCAAATAGAAGACTCGAAAGATAACACAAACAAGACTGCCCCCTGGTGGCTAAACAGGAGAACAGTGCATGCCGCTGCTACCAACATATGAAACAGTAAATAAGGCATTAATTTGTACATCACCCACTTCATAATTGCAAATAGTACTTAACAGTTCACCAGTAATGATTGAAGGGTTTTTACAGATTTCTTAGCATTTACTATTTCACACCAAGAGGGGAAAACAGATTTTGTATTGTCCAAACCATGTCAAGCAGGGTGGGGGGGTGGTTCTTTTCTCCCTTTTTGAAAACCAGACAGTATGTCTCACTAAAAAGGAGGAAAAAAGTGATGGTGTAAACTGTGGTTGTGAGCTCAATAGATGAAGAGGACTCGAGTGCGGGGCAGGGTGGACAAGCTGTCAGCCATCTTGCGGATTCTGGCGTAGTTGATGAATCCTCGGAGGAACAGCAAGAAGCCTGAAGAGAGATAAAAAATTTTTAAAAAGGACAGTGAGACACAACTAGAAGTGTTGTACAGAACAACACTGTAACTCCATGTCATGGACTAGGTGCTCTGACTGGGTCCATAGGATAACCAATATAAACCCTGATGAAAATATAAAACTGCACTTCATGGCAAGGTAGCACAAGATGAAAGTACTAACACTTGGCACCTCTATGTGAAGGGACTGGAGAAACTGGATCTTCATATCACTGAAATAATGAATTCAAACGATAACCTTATCCTATAACATGAGAATGAAGGTTAATTTTCCCGCTGCCAGTATTCTGTAACATATTTACATAATATGGCACCTCAACACTGCTGCAATGGAGCTCCACAGAGCAGAAATGTGTCACAGGCAGGACAAAACCCATTTGATTGATTTAAATTCAGAGGCTGGCTACTTACCCAACACCAGGAACACCCACCACAGCCAGTACTGTCCGTCAAAGTAACCAGGGAAGTATGTGGAGAACTAGAAACCCAACAGAAGGACAGAAATGACTGGTTAGAATAAATATGGCCTGCAATGTCTTCACTCAAACGAGTCCTGCATTTTACAATTGAATGAAGAAAGCCGCACCGTTTTATAGAGATCTTTGAGGAAATAGTGCTGTGCCAACAAGCCAACCACTACAGAAACAACATTAAAATACCAGAGTGGTGTTTGGGGCTTTTGAGTTGTTTGTGCGTTCATAAAACCACATTTTATGTGTTTGTATGTGCGCTGTGTAATGTTTATGTGTGAGGCCTCCTTGGCGTACCCTGACTATGAGAATCCATTTGATGAGGGAGAGGCCAAAGCCTGAGATGGCCCCATAGCGGCCGGCTGCTGAGGTGGTCAGACAGAAAGACAGGAAGAAACCGATCCAGTTGAACAGGAACGCCACTGGGCAAAGAATGGACGGGGAAGAGTGTTATACATGTCTTCGGGTTAAACAAAAATCTAATCACACCAATTAGAGAAAAGAGAAAAACAGAGATGAGCAGATTGGGTGACTAACTGAAAAAAGTGAGCATGAAGATGCCGTCATTTCCTATCCTCAGCTGATCAACATCTTCAAAGTCGTCTCTGGCCACAAAGTCTTCATCCTGTGATGGAATAAGCAACAGAAGAGAGAAGTGAGCTACGAAACACTTACACAATTTCACCACAGCACAACAAGGCAGTAGCAGCGCTTTCCAGGGCCTCACTTTACTGAAACTATTTCCAGTCTCCAGATCAATCATATCAATCAGTTTGATAGTTTATTTTAACCAATTTGTAATGATGTATTTGAAATTCTACAAGTATGTAGTGACTGAGATGAAAGTGAATTGTGATTAAGCACGGGTAAGCACCTGCTAGTGGAAACCCAGCTTTGCTGAGAAGAGAGAGTAAATACAACACAAACAACCAACAGACCAAGGGAACCATCACAACACAGCAAGCCCATTTAATAACTATGACTGTCACTTCACCCAAAGGTTCAGGCGTCAGTCAAATTCAGTGTCGGATATCAGAGAACCTGTAGATCTTGTATGACGATCAACTAAGCACTAGCAAAGAGCACTCTAAATATGCAAACATACAAGAAGGGTGGGGTACTGAATACATAAACACTGTAAGTACATCTGTCTTTTCACACACCAAATACACTTCCTCTCAACATACACTCTCCTCCCACTCCTCCCAGTTACCTCCAGTGAACTGCGAATTATATCGTCAAATGTCTCCAGGCGTTCCCTGTGCTGAGGCTGCTGCTGAGCGCAAGGCAGTGTGTGGCAGAAAAACACAACACCAACAATCAAACAGGGTGGCCTCACAGACATCACAGCGACCACTGGAGGTCACAGATGTTAGAGCTGTCATTTTTCAGTTGCTAGATACATTTGTTTTCCTTTCAACAGTTTAACAGGAGCAATAGTTTTTAAAAGGCACGTCAGTTCTGTATGAATTCTCTGCTGCTAACAGAGAGAGAAACTCCGATGCGAGTCGCTCGTGACAAGCCTGCACACAGGAAGTGAGATTACTGGTGTCGTTTTCAAACAGTCCCTCATGCTTCTATCATTTATCCAAGCGATTTCAGATTAAAGCATGCCCAGTATGACGAAAGACTCGACGGCTGCGTTCCCATTACGTCCCTTCAGTTGCTGTCTTGCAAACAGTAGCTAGCTAATTCTTGTCACATTTGCAGTCAGCTAAACAGAAAATAAATCAAGTTCAGTGCCCCATATCGCTATTTCACAAGCTACACATACTATAGCCTCTATGCTTGACTCAAACTGTTTAGTCATAGTCTTTCAGAATTAAAGTTTCCCATTACTCAACACCAGACACCCACTGAACATGCAGTTAGGAAACAGGATGCTTGCTAGCTAATTCTTGTCTCATTTGTGGTCTGACAAACAGTACATTTATCAAAGTCTTTGTCCGATATTACGATTTTCCAAGCTACTATAGTTATATTTCAGGGCACCATGGGAACGCAGCTGTCCAGGCTTTTGTCATACAGAAGTGGGTGGGGTTTCATGTAAGTGGGTTGGTAAAACAATACACTCATTAAAAACAAGTTGATGGCATGCTGTAGAAGATGAGGTGTGCTTTGTCCTTAGTAATTAAAAGGACAAGTACAATATAACTGGAAAACAAAGAGTTCCCACACGCAATTTTTTTGTGTTGATAACAGAACGCAGATCTTTCCCAAAGCAATCAACACTATTAAAGCTTTGGAAATTGTATCTAAAATAATATATTAACAAAAAATAACACACTTAATTTTAAAGGTGCTATGAATAAGCAGGGTTCTTTAGTAACTTTAGTTGCAGCCATGTAGAACTACAACATCAGAAAACTTGTGTCTTCCTCCACAACATGCACAGCTTTTTGAAAGCAAAATGGAAATTTCACTGACACACAGATAAATCCTGAGGCTTCATATCATAAATTTTTTTAGTATGTTCAACATTTCTAAATTTTGACCTGACAATCCATATCTTCATCACCAAGGACAAACTGACTGATGTGAGGCGGAGGCACTGTTGGTGTTGGCAGTAGCTAGCCATAAGACACACTCAGAGCACTACTGGAAACATTAGCTTCTGTGGCTAATTTAAAATACCAGGTTGAATACCTGCCTAAAATTGTATGCATCGGTACAGAAAATGTCCACAGATAGAAGTTCAGGGGACCTGGGAGATTGAAGCATTTTAGAAAAAGGCTGTGAGCACCTGTGAGACAGAGTGCGGTCAAATATATTACTAAATGCCCATTAATATGAGTCCTAATAAATGTTTTCCGTTGTTCAAACCGGCAGCAAAGGCTGACAGCAGTTCATGCAGGAAAGACAAAGAGACACAGCGAGATAGTACACCGACAGAGTTCTGACGACAAAACAAAAAATAAAAGCTTTCCGTAGTGGGTGACAAGCACTTCCTGCCTTGCAGACAATACATAAAGTGTTTGAGCACAAGCTCTACTGTGCGTACGTATGTGTGAGTGTACAGTACTGAATGTGACCAAAGGGTAAAAGAAAAAAAAAAAGTGAGACCCTCACTCTTCCAGTTACCAGGGGAACAGTAGTCTCGGCCTTGGTTCTTTCGGCTTCGTCATAGGAAGGTAGCGTAGTCGCAACGTTGTATGATGGAGGCTTGGGGAAAACCCCGTCTTCCTTGTAGTCAAAATAGGCTGAAGAAGAAACAACACAGTTCCAAACAAAAAGGCAGAAGTTTTACTGATACGAAGTCTTAATACATATTTTGACAGCTGACTGGTAACTGCATCACATCTTTACCGTCATTACCAAAACTACAATCACTATTTAACATGTTCTTGTGCTTAGTCACCGAAACAGCTCTGGAAGTGGAAACAGGCTCAAGACTTGGAAATTATATCTTTTAATATATTTTATATTATATATCAACTAACTAATTGACCTCATTACATTACAAGTGCTGTTTGCAAACATGAGAAATTTCACACAATAGTGGTAATGGTAACATAACTGAGAAGGTATGGTTCTGTAAAGATGGTTAAACATGTATGAGTTAACCATTATAACTAAGTGGGAGGCCCTCTGAAAGTAAGCAGTCTGTTTGGCCTTACACCCAGTTAATCCTCTGATAATGGGCCAGAATAATCAAAACAATTACAAGGTCTCTGACTGTAAGAAATTAGCTATCTCACCTCTCTTGTAAGCAAAGTGCAGTCAAGTGTACAAAACATTCATCTAACGGCTTCTCATTTTTAGCCGGCACAGACGATCACTTTTGCCGGTTAAAATAACAAACACAGCTGGCAGCAGGTCACACCAGCTGTCATGAATTAATGTTATTTCTGTGCGTATTAACATGATGGCATGCCCAAATTTATCTTGGCTATTGTGGGTTTGTGTGCTCTTTGCAATCTGGTGTCTGTACTCTGCCAAAGATTGTTAAAGAGATAAAAGAAGCATTACTCTGTAACATGACTGTACTACCATTAGTGGACTGAGAGGTTTTGTAGTTCAGACAATTCAAACAGAGTAAGTGCTCACTCTAACGGATCACTTCACTTCAATTTCAGGATTTTGCTTTCTCCCAGTTAAACGTTTATTCACATAACATCATCAATAGTTCAAGCTGATCAACTTTATAGATTTGTACCAGGACTTTTAGTATCTAGATCAAGAAGCTCGTGAAAAATAAGGTGTGCAAAATTTAAAAGGCTAGAGCTGTTATTTCAATGTATAAGATAAATATTGGATCCACATTTGGGTAAATAAAAGTATCAGACTCAATATCAGCAAATACCCAATGTTAAAAGAACTGGAACAGGATATTCCAAAACGAAGCATATACTTCCGGCCTATGTGTTGTCTTTACCTATTGATTAATTTATACCTTTGGAGCTGCACAGTGTATACTGCAGTTATTAATAACAATACGGTGCAGACCATCACAAATATGATTCCCCAATATGCCCCCATTGCAAATGACCTCAGCACCAGGGAAACGTCTTACCAGCATTGTCCACTGCGATGCTGCTGTATGGAGGTGGAGCTTCAGCTGCTACCTGTGGACTCCCTTCTGGGTCCTCCTCATTGGTCAGCTATGGGGAGAGAGAAACCACTTCCTGGTTTATTTAAGGCTGCAATACACTGGTGGCACAACCAGTGGTTGCTCTCCATTTGATAACAGATGCTTTTAGATAAAGAAGCTTCACACTTCCTGTGTGGTGTTGAATGATTATCGCAACACCCTGGTTTACTTGAAGAACTCACAAACTAAGCATCAATAAAATGATCACAGGGAGAGGTATGAAAACCAGGAGCACATAATAATTTTTCCAAGCACATATGAACATTACAAACAGGAAATGAGCACCAACCATTATGTGTTTCTCATTTCTCCTCGTCTCTCTTTCTCTCATTAAAAGTAGGAACCACAAGGGCAATCAATTAAAAATGCTGTATGATAGTTTTGTCACTTCAGACACAGAAGTCATACTAAACTATTCCTTACTCCCGATTCAGCTTAAGATTTTAAAACCAATTGATCAATTAACATGAGGGTCAATTTCCAGAAAGGCCACTGAGATGATACAGAATACCAAGTAGTAAGACCGCAACAGTGCGTTTGCAGAGACATAAATTAGAGGTTAACAACACCTTTGATTTATCTTCGGTGTGGGTGCACTTTATTTTACAGGTCCCATAGTTTCCTATAAAAGTGACTCTTATCCCACTGTAAATTCACAACATTTCATTACAGGGAAAACGGAAACAGTGGTGACCAGTGACTAAATGGCACATTTTTTCCAATGAATTAATTCCAATAAATCCAATTATTTGCTAGCTTAACCTAGGGAGTCTTTTATTCAGTCAGATCACCTTAACATGCAATTTTTTTCCCCCCACAGGCATGCTCCAGCATAAATGAAGGATTAATATCCTCTATTCAATAATAAATGGTGAATTTATTTGGTTTAAAAATGGAGCAATTACTTCATTCAAAATTCCACAAGAAAATAACAACTGCTCATCTCAACACAAAAAAACTAAACAACTGTGTCACTCTGGACACTTTAAAAGTCTTAATTATTTATTAAAAAATAATTAAGATGAGTAATTAAGAAGTAATAAGTACAGTCTGCCCTATCAAAGCCTAGCTAAGCAGGTTAGCTGGGGATTTAACAGTTAAGCTAACCTAAGATGACATGCTATCCATGTCATGGATAGCACATGACATGGATAGTTCATGTGCTATCCAAACATTTAAGTTAGCATAACGTTACCTTAAGGATCGGCGTTAGTGAAATTGCACATTTTCTTTTGACATTAGCAGTCAACAATGCTAACTAGCTAGCACATAGCTGGCAAGCCGTCTTGACATGAGGATTGACACCAACAAACAACCCGAGACATTTAACGGCCGAACACACAACCAACTTCACATTTATGCTTGAACTAAAAAGCTAACGATGGAACGTTAGCAATAAATTAACGTTAGCTAGTTATCGTGCTATTAAAAGCCAGCTTCAAACGATGAAAATTAACGACGTTAATTGCAAAAATCATGATATACGTCAATGACAGGAAACCGTCATTTTCAGGAAGATGACACCAACACGCCTGGGTGAGTGTGAGCTTCTTTCCAGTGTTAACAGTATACGGCTGACGTTAAAGTGTCATGATAAATCTTTAACGTGTTAACTGACTGGTAGTGTTCCCATACCTGCTGATATCGGGCGCTCGTTTCGGCCATTCCGATTGGGACGGCTGGTAATCAACGACAAAGAAGGTTCACGCCGCCGAGAGACCCAACGAAAATGAAATTATATAACTGTACAAACTGTAAACTCAATCCTCGCACAATTGAAAACCTGCGTCTTCCTCGACTGTCTAGTGCTCACACGTCTGTCAAGGTACTGCATTGCACGGGACTTCCTGTTAGCATTTTGAAAAAAAAAAGCCTATATTGCGGACCATTAGACAGCAACGTTGCAAATATATTGACTAATTTTTAGTGTATTAATTAGCCTGCATTAATCATAATCTGTTTATTCAGCTATTTCCTTTTTAAAGAAGAACCATAATCATTTTTTGTTATTGACATTACCAGTGCTTTTATTATGAAACGGTATCCGGCCACTTTTTTTGATCACTCTCGCTAACTTGACGCAGGTCTTGCTCGCCAAACGATTGACGTCATTAGCCATAACAAACCTTCTACCGCCCCGTCTTGAAACAAAGTGAAACAACCACGAACATTAGCCTCTTAAAACGTTTCCGACAATAATAGCTCAAACAAATTAAAAGTAAAACTTATCCACCCTTCATCCCTGTATACTTAACTGTCCACATATTTGCATCTTGGAACAAATGTCTGGTTCTTGACTTGAAAACACCTGAACTCCAGCATCAAACACACATCACAGCCAGGTTAACATTAGGAAAACGACTACTAGCTGTGTCACATTATTTGACACAAAGCAATATTATTTAACTATTTTGAAGCTTATTGTTTTTGGATTGGATGTCACATGACTAAATAGATGAGTGGATTATTGGACCCAAATATAGTGGAGGTCAATTTACCTGCCACATGTAGGGTGTTCAGTTTCAACATAATATACTAAAGATAAGATACTAAAAGTAATCTATTTGAACTTTTTCTGTCCTCTCACACAATCATTTGGACCGCGTAAGAAAAAAGTGCCAGAAACTGTATGAGATAGCCTACATACTGTATCTTCAGATTTATGTGGTCACTACCATACATTTTTAAGAGTAATTAATGAATAACAGTAAAAACCAGTGGTAAAATTGTCATATATTAATCACTTTATATATTTTTAACACACTCTCTGAATAGAAATTATTGTGCAAGAAAAACGGGAAAAAAAATGCAACTGGGTCTTGTAAGGTTTTATTGTATCTCTATCTAAAATAAAAAGACAACAACAATACCTGTGACACTTTGTGTGCTAGCTCAAGAGTTGGAGAAGTTACATCTCAAACTGATCTTGTCAAGTCACTCAGGTTTTTGGTACTTAAGGAGCACAGGGTATGTGGTGCCTATGTGCTTTTGGTTGTAGTGGTGGCAAACAATCTCCACGTGGTAGAAACTGAACTGGACTTTGACACGCTCGTTGGGCGAGGTGAGGAAACAGAGAGTGTAGAGGGCGAACTCGAACTCGGGGCTGACGCCGATGAAGATGCTTCCCTTGGGCTTTATGCCGTTCTTCCAGCTGAACTGCAGCGCCAGGATGTGTTTGTTCTCGTCAGGCTGCAGTGAGAGAGAAAATGTGATGAAAAGTGATGAAAGACAGGCGAAGAGGAGGGTGAAGGATGGATAAAGAAGCAGGAGTGTCTGACGAAAGCAGCTGTGGGACTTTTATCACATACGTTTTATTTTATAAATCAAAATCTCTAATTTATCTCATAATTTTGACTTAGCGTCTCATACCTTAGTATCTCATCATTTTCTACTTACTAGCTGATAATTTTGCCTTTTTTATCTCCTAATTTTTATTTAAGAAATCTTTATCTCACAATTTTGACTTATTATCTTGTTATTCTAATTCACTATGTCATAATTTTTGACTTAGTAAGTCAAACGTTTGGCTTACCAATAGCATTTCTATGTTTACTATTCATATCCTTTCATCTATTTTCTTCTATTTTCCAGGTGAAATGTGCTACTAAAATGTGTACTGATCAATTCAGCCATTAGCTGATCATAATATTGAACATAATTGCATAAGAAGGTGAAATTTGCAAAATGAAATGATGCAATGTTTCACAGGAGACGCCTTTCTCCTCAGTGCCAATGATATGGCTACATAAGCTAGATTGAGTACAGATCATTAATATTACAAATGTGTGCATAGATCATATAAACCTTTTTCATGAACTTACTAAACATGTATAGCCTTGGATAATGCCTGCACCTTAACATAAGCATGAGCAACAGGCTAATATCCCAGATCATGTGCTCAGGTTAGAAAGATAAAATACAGAGAGCTGTTCTAAAGGCGGCGAGAGCAAACTTGGTCGTAGCAGAATGTGAGATTTCTCATCAGTGTGCAAGAACGATGATGAGAGCAAGACTACAAGGGAGGAGATGAGAGATTTGTCAAATATATGGGTATGAATGTGTGATGGCGACATTTTAGAGGTTGGATGTTGAAAGCAACAAAGGAGGATCTATATTATAGAAGTATAAGTGTTCAAAATTTAAAAGTGGCAAAACAGTACTTAAAAAATAAAATAATGTTTATCCCATATATACTTCTTATACAGTAGTGCTGAAAATATATTCTTGCCCCATTTTGGTCCATCTTACGTAAAGCAAGAAATACATAACATCATACCTGAGGTGAATTTGCATTGACGCTGTAGCCTTTGTAGTCGATGTGTCCCAGCTTTTCTTGTAGGTAGAGCTGGATCCAGTTGTGAAAGCCGATGACAGTCCGCTGTCCTCTCGTCTCTCCGACAAACACGTGTTCAAAACCAGAAGAGTCTGGCCTGGTGGGAGACACGGACACGCCATGCTGTCAGTTAATTTGTCCAAATAATCTTTCTCTCTTAGCTTTTAGCCAATAAATTACCACATTGTATGAAGTCATGTGCCTTTCGGGAAAAAATATGGTGGAATGTGGCTGCTTCCATCCTGAACATGCTTTCGGTATAGTTCTTCTGACCGTGATGCTGACTGGATGTGCTACAAAGAGCCATTTTCTCTGAGTAGGACGGTTACCATCATAGTGCCAGATTTTAAGTTACATTTAGTAACTGTGGCAGACTCCACCCACCTGCTTGATCCTTTCCTCGCGTAAAGTTCAAACCAGATCCTGTATAGCTGCTCCTTGAATTGTGTCTCATCTGCTGGAGAGAGGTGCTTCTCCACCAGGTATTTATGAGCTATCTGCAAACAAACAAGAATTCCTGTAACATTTTTAGTCATGCTAGCAGTGTGGCTTTAGGGATGGCATTATCAGTCGGCCGGTCCGCCACTTGGTCCACACTGAAATGGCTCAACAACTATTCAATGGATTGGCACAAAAGTACAGACATTCATGGTCCCTAGAAGATGAATCCTACTGACAAAGTGACCCTTTAACTTTACCATTAGTGCCACCAGCAAGTCAAAGTTTTCACTTTGCTGTGAAATAGTTGAACATCTACATTCCCAAGCTATGAATCCTACTGACTTTCATGACCCCCTGACTTTTTTGTAATTTGTAAAATACTTTGGGTCATGACCAAATGCCTGCAAAACTAATAACATCCTCGTCAGCCTCAGCTGAACTTTGCATTTAGTGCTAATTAGTAAATGTTAGCATGCTAACTTAAACAACTGTGCCCACTTCTAATTAGTTCTCATGAATCCCTTTGTAGGATTTGGCATTGATGAGGAAGAGCAAGAGGCGAGGGTTTATTTCCAAACTTCACAACAGGTACCTTCATAGTGGGAGTCTGAATGATGGAGTCCAGGAACTTGTGGTTCTCTGCCACCTCCTCGGGAGTTACAATTTCTGGCTCACCGGTGTCACTCTCATAGTTATCCAACAGGGAGATAAAGGCTGCGGACACAAACACAGCGATTTGGTTTGGTCAAAGTGATTTGGTTGAGTCAATGGGATGATACATGGTGTCATTTTTCAAAACGCATAATAAGCTGAAGTGCTGCCCAATCCTAGAGACATGGATGCAATGACAATTATGAAGACAACTAAGCAAAGCTAGAGACAGATAGAGTCGCAAAATTGCGATTTGTGTGTCTACTTGGATAAATTTAGCCTGAAATAAGAAGGTGATGGACAGTGAAGCAGTTTGCTATAGACTATAGACAAACTAAGTACAAAAATAGCAAGGAGGGAAGAATACTAATTTTTCAATGGTACAGCAGCTTTAGGGTGAACGCTGTATGCCAACTATTACATAACTCAACTGGATATACAGCTTTCTCCAAAATGATACACAACATAAATCTATGAAAACATCATTAGGCATAAAATGCTGGAGGGTAACGTGCTTCGGCAGTTATCATGTGGAGGAAGATGCGAAGAAGAAGGCAATGTTTGTAGGGTAGCATCTTCCTGCACTCAGCGCGGTGAACTCTGCATGTTCTGAGCTTATGCAACCTGCCACTGTTCGTCATAAGGAGATTATGAGTAGATGAAAAAGCTTTACTCTGAAGGGAAGTGAAGGGGAGGGTAGTATCAAACTGGCAAACGGTGCAGTGGAATGTGAGAAGAGATTGTGTCGGTTCAAATTTTCTGACAGCACAGTTGTGTAAGAGGCAGTAGCAAGTTCTCCACCCAGAAAATCAAGCTGTAGGCTGCCCCATCGTGAAGAAAGATTTGCCTAAAATCAAGTCAAATGATGGTGATTTTGTGGCCCTCGTGCACTTACCCAAAAAAGTCTCCTTTTTGAAAATGTTTTCATCAACAAATGTAAACAGAGGAGACCCTGCTCCATCATTGTTGTCATCATTGTTGCCCATGCTGTCTCCAGCTTTGCCCTGCAGCAGGAAGAGAACCACTCAAATTCTAAAATTTGACTTGTTCAAATCGTTTACATAGACTTACCGCTCCCATACATTGTGCATTCAGTCATTTAATGTCTGAAAATCAGTGCTATGAATAATTGTTGGATGGTCCAACCCCCTATTAAAGCACTTAAATTATAGTTGACCAACTGAGCAATGTGTTTACATCTACACACACATGTAGGGATCAAGTAAACTGCACATAAGATGTTGTAAGTCATGTGTGTGTGCGTGTCTGTGGTGCACCTGCAGAGAAATCCTGTAGTCTTTTCCAGGTTTGAGTCTGTTGACGTCGTTGTCCCACAGCTCCTGCACCATGGCCGACAGCTCTCTGTCACTCTCAATCATGATGTGACTGCTCGGCTGTGTTCTTGGTCCCGCTGTGGATGAGCTGTGGATGGTTTAGTCTCCAAATATGTCTCTAACAGGAGAGGAGTGGACAGTAACAAAAGCATAAAGCATCCAGTAATGGATTAAAGTAAAATTTTGAGGTACTGGTACTTTTTATTTTAGATGTTTAAGGGTTCCAAAAGGGTTCCAGAAGGGTTCCTCCTGAAGGTCTGAGTTTTACTTTGCTTCTGAAGAATGGTTGTTCAAGGGTTCTTTGTAAGACTAAGGGGCCAATCAGACAGAGAGCAGAAAAGCGCCCAACGTCTTTTTTTTTTTCTTATTGTCCAATCGGATAAATTGAGACACGTTCCTTCTGTTATGGTGACGTCAAAGCTAACAGTTGCTTGGAAACAACATTTATGCCGGAGGAACTGGTGCTGGCTGTTTCTGATACCTGGAGCTACATGATATTAGCAACCATAATTACCACGATCTATACAAGGAACAGCAGACCAGGAGGCAAATTAGAAAAAACGCACCGCACTGCTCTTTTTTTTTGTGTCCACCAAAGCCCCTGAAAAGGCAGTGTCGTGCGCAAACGCGCTCTGTCTGATCGGCCCCTGAGGGCTCCATAAAGAACTGTTTTCATCCAAAGAGCCCTTTTTGGAAGAAAGAGTTCCTTATGAATTTTTGAAAGCATGGGTGTAAATCCCAATCAAATATTCAAACATTTATCCATTTTCAAATATATACTTTTAGTCTGTTTGATATAATATAAACTATATTAACCAGTATTCGACATTATTATACTTTCTGGTAAATTACAAAGAGTCAAACAAGCAATATCTGGCAATGTCAGCTATACAGTGATATTCAACACACAGGAGCGAGCTAGCGAGACAGACCTCTCACATATTGTTCAAACTATAAACCAGCACAAAAATGCCAGTTAACAGAAACTGCTATGTGACCCCACCTCCCACCCATATTACTTTTATTTAGTGGTGGTAGGAAACTGTAGTGCCTGGGGAGAAACCCAACCGAGCACAGGGAAAATATGCAAACTCCACACAGAAAGTCCCTGCCGGCTAGGAATCAAACCCAGGACCTTCTCACAGTACTAGCCACGAACGCTCAATGATTTGTAAGACACACTTTCTCATGGGATGAATTACTATATCAGAGGGACCAGAACTTGGCACATACAGGATTTGAAAGTATAACCCCACTACTCTGTACCCCCTCTGAAAGGGGTCCAGGTGAACCCTTTTTCAAAGGTTGTACAAGGAATGGGTTCTCCTATGGGGACAAGCTGAAGAAGAACCCTATATGATTCTAAATAGGAGATTTATTTCTACGAGTGTTCTTTACTACTTTATTGCACTTCCTCAAGTTTTTACATACAAAACACCAGATGAACTAAAATATGATGCAGTGCTAAACAATCTGTGGCTGATGAAGCGAATCAACTTAACAGTTGTAGACCTCAGATATACCATAGTTTAAAGCATTTCACTCACCCTTCCCTGATAGATTCAAGCAATGTCAATAACTAAGTTATCATAGAAATACATTTATCAATGCAAATATGTTCCTCTATGAGGTGTTATTTATGTTACTTCACACTTATCTAGAAGTCAAAAATCTTTGGTTGCACTTTTGGAACTGGTGTTTTTCTTCTAGGTATCGGGATTAATTAAATATTAAAATATTGTAATATTGAGTAGGAAAGCGTGTGAGCAGTGTGATTTGGAACACAAATAGTCCCATTTTCTTTTGTACTGTAGCCTACTATGATGATTAATAGGGCTACAGGAGTGTTGATGTTCCATGAAATGGCTCAACAAAATCAACAAAACCCCAATAAGTGTTCTGGTAAGTGTTCTGCCCAGATGATCAAAAAAAATCAATTGTTTAATTTTGAGGTGTTTAACCTAGCAAACTGTCTTTAAAGCCTGGAAAGGAAGCTTAATATTTAATTAGCATCTATTCTGCCATATTTTATGCATTGCATGATTTTTCAGTGGTTTATGAATTTTGTTGTAGACAGGTAGGTCTGAAATCTTATTGTGACTTTTATATTATAACTTTAAATATTATAAGTACACATGAGGCAATCATAAAAAATTCATTCATTCATGCATTCATTCATATTTAACTATCCCTTAATAAAGATGGCTTTAATGTATACAGCCACCTGTCAGCACTGTTTCATTTCAGAGCTTACATATGACGTGATAAAAAGAAAGCCATCAAACCAAATGCCACTGTAAAAATATGTGCCGTTGACTTAGCTAATGCTTCTTCAGGTATATATTAAAGTAAATATTTTACATATAATCAGCGAACAGTGATTCACAAGGCTATCATGAAGTTAAAGTAGGCCTGTAAAAACATAACAGCTTTCCCAGCCAGGCAGGGATTATTCATTTGACTCAATACTGCATTCCCAAAACCATGGCTGACATCCATGAAAACTGAGCTCTATAGGAACTTCATCATCACCATCTGAGCCCCAGGCCGCATCCCATCAGCACCCACCTGAAAAATCCACTAACCTTTTCCTCGTTCAAACGATGAATGATTTGAGGTGTTAGTTAAGTTTCTCAGTGTTGGTCAGGAGATGCTGCTGGTGGTTTCCTGGGAGAGCAGGTGTCTTTACGGGCATAGTAACAGTAGTTCAGTCAGTCAGGCAGTCAGTCAGTGTATGGAGAAAGACAGGCAGGGGCTGACGGGGGGGCTGAACAGAGGGGAGGACAGGAGAGAGGGGCCATTTTAAAGGGTTATCCCCTGTCAGCAACTCTAGCCAAAGGGATTACACCATGTTGTCGTCTCTTTTCAATCTCAGGCTAAAACGTGGGCTCTTTGTTTCTTTAGTATTTCATTGTTTCTCTCTCTGTCACAGCATAACCTCTGGATTACAGGGTAAATGTGGGTCACGTTTCAGGTAACAAGATGTAGTATGGGCTCAGAGTACACTTAAAACACTACAGTGAGCAAATAAACCGGAAATATCTTCACTATAATCACTGAATGTTTCGTCAAAATTGAGAAAAAATTAAATCTAATAACAGCATCTTTTTTAAAAAAAAGAGTAGTGACATGTCTAATCAAAACCAAATCTTGCATCAGGTGTGAAACAGATCAACAGACCAGGCCTACATTGTTATTATATTATTGTTTGCTTCTTAAAAAGATCTAGTCCTGTACCTAAGCACAGAGAAATCATTCGACCAAGTTGAGGGGTCTTTTTTATTTTTTTAATATTTTGTCATGGTAATAATTTTTGTGAAATTGGTTATGACACTAAAGCTGCAGTTATGACTATTGAGTTAAGATAAAGTACTTTTTTTATGCCTAGACATACTGGAAAGAGCTGTCCTTTGTCACCACTCGTATTTGCATTAGCGAGCCGCTGCCTGAGACAGGTCATATAACAACTCCTCTATATGGTTTACAGGTTGGAGAGGTGTCATAAAATAATCTGCAGATGATGTGCTAGTGTTTTTATCTAACCCTGAGACATTAGCGCTAGCTCTCATTAGGATGATTGACCTGTTTAGTATTTTCTCATTCATTCTCCTATGCCCTTGTTGAAGTATAGTTGTTATATCTATTATGTGATTGTTGGTTTGTGATTTAGTAGAATTTAGTTTTTCTATGACCAGTTTACAAAGCTAGCCACTGTATGAGCTGTCTGGAGCTAACGTGTTGCCAGTGCAACACTTTAAAAGGCCAACTGTTGTGATAACTTGTGTATTTTACTCTTTTGTCTGTTACTCTTGTGGACTTGCATGTGCATGTTTACTGGATAATGCTCACCTTTTCACAATCACTGCTGATGCTTTCTTTCCTCTAAACATGAAGCACAATATAATTTGACAGCTAGTCATTTTCACTGGAATCTGATCTTTTGAGTGTAGTAGTGTACTAGTGTGTTTAGCTCACTGGATAGCTGTGTATCTACACAGATAGTGACAGCAGAAGAATTATGTGGCACCAAAGTGCATTTTTCAGTGTCAGATCCAAATAAAACAGACAAAATGTTAAGTGGTAACATTTATTTTGAGGAACAGTACGCTGAATGCATTATAACAGAATTTATGCAGGTCATATATTCAAGCATTAATTTTGTGAGACATGAAGTGACAATGGCGCAGCATTGACAGTAAAGAATCCATATGCTTTTTAAGACACAACAACAGATTGTATTCTTTCCAATCCAGAAAGTAATCTGCACTTTTAGAGCAGGGAGGAGCAAATCATTAATCATTGAAAAAGAACAGATTTGACAATATGTAAATAAAATAAATTAAATTAATATACCAAGTAATTTTTGGATCTCTAGAAATTTTCAAGATTATATGGCCTCTCATTGACATGTTTGGCAACATTGAATATAGTCAAATATCATTCCTAAATGCCTTGGCTGTTTACCAAGTGAGGATTTCCTTTCTCATACCACAATCCCCGAAAGACTTGCCTTTTCAAATACACACACACACACACAACATAATCACAATCCCAGTATCCCCATCAAAAAAATATTTACTGCTGTGTTCTCTATTATTACATTCTGGATGGACAAACACATGTTACTCAAATTAATAATGAAACCGTTCCCCACAACAAAAAACATTATATTCTTCTTTTCAACCAGCCTGACTTTTATCATATAAGATGAAAAAACACTTTCCTGTATATATGAACTAATCACAAGAAAAAGCAAATGTGAATATAATTTTCAGCAAGGAAAAAAAAAAATCACCTCCTGACTAGGGATGCACGATATTGGATTTTTGCCGATATCCGATAAGCCGATATTTTCAAACTCATTTAGGCCGATGCCGATATATACGCATCTTTTTTTCTTAAAGAGAACCACAAATCTCTACTGTATTAGAATTAACCTATTACTCTTATTGTGATGGCCTAGCCTACTTGTTGTAGATATGGACATA
>JBBPCS010000226.1:4509494-4525345 GCA_037974645.1 Hollardia meadi
TATGCCACATTTATTTTTGAAATAACATTTTCTTGCTTCTTGCTTCAATCCTGTTATATTTATTGGGTCAAATCTTACTATATGATGTATTATAGACCTGCTCTGCACATTGCCCATGTATTATTCTATGAATAGTTCCAGTTCCAGACAGCTGCTGAGCTCCGGGGAGCTTTCGGACAGAGGGGCGGGGGCAGAGCGGAGCTTCTAATAAACACGAGTCGCATCAGATTCTGTTCGGATACGATGTACTTTACTTTGTGAACGTACAGACGTATAGCGAGGAGAGAGTGGACAGAAACAACCATCACGCCATCGGTGCTGCGCGAGGCGAGAGTCCTACACTCCACTGACCACAATCCATATTTGGAAGTAGCTCCATACAGCTGACATGTTGAAGCTTGTTGCTGGCACTCATAATAAACATTTAGCGTCGTCGCGTGTGCATAATTAACGTCACCTTATCGGCCAGGCACATCGGCAGAATGTTTTTTATATCTGCAGATGCCGATCATTTACTTTTTAAGCTTTTATCGGCCGATGCCCATGTTGTGCCGATATCATCGTGCATCCCTACTCCTGACAAAAGATGATCCCAGCCTGAAAATGTTAACATACAGAGTTCACTCTGTACAGAGCAGTCTGTTTGTCTGAGGGAGATATTAGGGCTTGGTTAGATCATGAATTTCATTATAAACCTTGAAAGGTGTTTGAAGAAAAAGTAGCTTTCGGGATGTAACATAAAGCTGGCCCGAGGGGTGAATACTTAATATAAGAAGTAGGATACTTAATATGACAAAGAAGGGCAAATTCATAGTCCTTTTCCCTCGAACACATTTAATTTAACAATATGAACTCAATCAGTAGTTCCAGTATCACCTCTTGACCATTATATGGAGACAGTAAATCTGCAGACAGAATCTACTGTATAACAAGGAGAAATTTTACCAAAATGTACGTTTTATTCTGTTCACTTGCTTTCAATTTTGAATTAAAAGTTCAGTACTAAGGTCACTCATCACGTATCCAATTATGTATAATTAATGTTCCTTACCAAAAGAGTGATCATTTTTCAGAAAATGTCTATTTTCTCTCTTTTTTTTTTAGAAAATGTCTATTTTCTAGTTTCTCTCTGAGACAACAGATAAACTGCTCTTGCTGACCGTATACTTTTTATGCATGACATTGAATGTTTTATACCAAAATGCCTGATCATATTAAAGACATACATGATGGTATATAGTTGTAGTGGCACTGCTGTGCTAATGCAGACGTAGTGAATGACGGTTATATGAGATAAAGTGCATTCAAATGGAGCATATAGCAGTGAGGTGCTGCTCTGGTGTCAGTCCTCCTCATCACTCCAGAAGGCATCTTCTTCATTGAGATCCACACCGTGGAAGAGTCTGAAACAGGCAAGAAAAGACACCTTTAACCAATGTGTTCACAGATGGCTACTAAGTGTCAGTGACTAACTAGCTGAAGTGGTGAACAAAAAAAGAGAAAACAAATCACTCACTGGCCGTAACAGAGTGAATTTGGGTTGTTAAAGTGACTGTATGGGTTGACTTTGCTGAGTATGCCCAGACACAGCCAACAGAAGTATTGTTTACATGAAGTACAGGTCATCTTGTTGCAGCCATCCACTTTCTAGAGACATAGAGACAATGCATTAGTGGGGGAGGACTCAGCAAACATTTATTATCAACAGTAACAGATAACCTGGGGCAGGAGATGGGAATCTTCAGGGACAGTACAGAATAGATAACAACACATAATTTAAGAGAGACTTAGTGCTCTTTAACAAAAGCACAATATGTAAGACTTTTAAGGTTGTCCGAAACCTTACTATGAAACCAATACCATGTGAAAAGCATGCTATTTCCAGGGATATATTACAGTATGTAAGGACTGGACGCTACAACAGCTTATATATTCCACAATGCAATGCAGTAGTCACAACAACAGCAACAACAACATAACACTCCAGCTCTGAGGGGAGAGTTTTCAATGTCACAAAGGTGGCTCTCTTTTAACCTGGTTAGATCACCATGGTAACTTATGCTGAACACATAACCTGGTCCAGGAGGTGGTTATGTTCAGAGTTTCGGATTAAAAGCGGCTATTAACAGCACTGCCCTTTCACTAATTCTTTTCCTGGCGATATTCCTCTGTGAGATATAGATTCTCAGCTGAGGAAATACGTTATATAGGGCTACAAACTTGCTGAGTGGTACATTAAAGTGCAGTACGTACAGTAACGTAACGCCACCGACCGAAGCCGTGTAACTACATCAGCGCAAATTATATGCATCATGTTGTGTGTGGGGGGTTTTTTGGCACGGTAGCATACATGCATTAAGTTGTTTTTTTCCTGTTTGCTTCAGATAATATTAAGACTTTAAATGTGACAGTATATCATCCATACACTAAAAGAATAATGAAGGCACAGCAGCTTTCGACCACTGTGGATTAGGGATGGGGATCATTAATTTTTATTGATATTAATACCATTATCGAGACTGTTTAACGATCCGAGTCTTTATCGGTACCCTTATCGATACTTTTCTATAGTGGAAAGATGGCAATAAATTCTTCTTTTATTGCTTAACATAACGTATAACTATGAGAGAAATAGTAAAATAATATCAGCAGCAATAAATGTCCAACAATAAAGAAAATAAATCTTATAGCCTAACATATTTTTGTTGGATTATTATAATTTAGCTAACTTTGTTATGGTCAACGAACGGGACTTGCTGTGGGACCTGCGGAGGAGGATGACTGTCCGGCCGCGACGATAGCCTGAGTTGGCTGGGTTCCTTGAAGACAGTCGAAGGTACTGCATTTTGCTTTCCGCTTTGCACGTTCAGCCATCCTAGCAAGTAACTTGACCAAATGACACAGTGAAGCCCACGTGGTTTTATATACTTCAATGAGCGCGAGGGCGTCAGGCAATTCAACTTAATTCCCATCACCCATCATCAACAGTTGTCTGCAGACTCTGCACACACCGGCAGATGGAGTAACGTTACTCCATCTGCCGGTGTGTGCTCTCATCTGTGCTGTCAAACGCTACTTACTCGGCTCTCCTCTCTTTAAAAAAAAATTTTTTAAAAATTTATACTAACGTTACCCCCTTCCCCCGGTGACGGTCTCCCTACTCGTTTTTTCTCATGGCTAGCTTTTTCTCTCACCTACATTACTCTACTCTCCCACATCTGCGCTCGCTCCACTGCGTTATCGGACCCGCTGGTCTCGATAACGGTATCGATAAGCTCGGACCTTACCGATTTCCGGGTTTTGAGAAATTTGGAACCGGGTCCTTACAGAACCGGGTTTCGATCCCCATCCCTACTGTGGATGATGTTTTTATGTTTGGCTCTAGCCAAGTCAGTTTTACACGGCTGGTATTGCAGATAGGAGAAAAAATGGATTAGTCTATTGGTATTTATCTTAAATAATATTTAATTAATAAAAATAATTTCTCTTTGATTTGGCCAAAAGCTAGAGTGATTTCCATGTATCACAGAACCAGAAGCAGAAAGCCTGGGTTGATAAAAAAAAAAAAAAAGTTAGTCATTATCTCTAACTGGGGTTTTAGGGTTTGTTGAGCCAGTTCACACAAAGAAAGCCTGGCTATGTCGAACTTGCTTCGTCGTACACCCCTCAGGTGTAATGTCAATAACGCTTCAATCAGTATAAACTTTCACTTTTCTAGGTGTAATATATTTTTTAAATTGGTTCATTGTTGGCTTGGGTGTCCATGGTTACGCATCTCCAACCTGCGAAAAGGCTCACAGGAAGTGACGTGATGCACACTGAGCAGTAGCTCTGAAAAGATACATACTACTGTTTATTCACACAAAAGTATGTTTGAAGATAGTAAACATATTAAGCATGTAGTGCATACTATGTGATTTCAGCTGCAGCCCTGGTGATAAAATCAAAGCCTGTTTTACTGCACTGTGACCAGCAGGGGGAGCCCAACCTGTATATTTGTTCCACAGCGTGGGCAGTTTTTGCAGTTCTCATTGAGCCAGTCTCTGCTAAAGGACTCTTCCACTGCTTTCTGGATCACCCTCTTCCCAAAGCGTTGCTCCATGAACTTTTTCCCTTCAGTTGTGGCCGACAGGTACTCATCTCTGAGGTTACGCAATTCATCTGTGGCACAAAACAAAAAAACAGGGACAGCAGTGGTTTTAACCTAAGGACTCAAAGAGTTGGGATCAACAAAAAACTCTTAAAAAAAACTTTTAACCATTGCAACATTTTACTAATACAGCACCTGAAAACCATTATTATTCGTAATATGACTTGACTCCAAAAGGAATTTTATGAAATGTGCATTCCTTTGAAAAACCAAACATCACAACTGCACAGTTGCAAATAAGTTAGTTTCATGAGCATAATAAGTCTTTTTACAATCAAAGAGGTATCTCAAAAATGTAACTGTAGAGAATTTGGATGGCTGTAGGTGGGGATCTGTCCAACACGGATATAACAACAATGACATTACCTGCAGGTATTTTACAGTTGGACAGACCATGATAGCCCAGTTTGCACAGTGTGCAAAAAGCATATTGACAGGCAGAGCAAATGCCCATGGTTGTGTCTGGCTCCACCATAACAGCGGTGCCACAGGACAGGCGGGGACAGTAGACCACATCGGCCATGAGGTCCAGACTGGATTGGAGCAGCAAACGGTCATAACGGGCAAATAGTTCCTCGTCCACCAGCTGCTTCACCTGGAAGATGAAGACAGACGGAGGGTTGAATCATTCATTACAAGTGATGAGGTGGGAAAACTTCATTTAAAGTTGCAGAGTGGGGATTTAGTTAAACCCTCATCTAAAGAAACACTTATCAATTTGTAAAGAACTCCAAACAAACACAGACACATACATACACATCTACTTTACCGCTCTCTTACCTGCAACGGTGTGGCTAAGGAGGTACATTTGGGCTCAGGGCAATTAAGGCACTGAACGTTGCCGTCCCGTATTTGGATCTGGAAATATTCAGTCATGCAGGCCTTGCAGTAGACATGCTGGCAATCCTTAAAGCAGAGGCAGTTGGAGCCCAGCTTCTCTACAAAGCAGATCCCACAGCAGAACACCTTGCTGTCAAACACCCTCTTCCGCTGTGCCTCGTCAAAGTCCAGGAGCTGAGGTAGAAGGTCAACACGCGGGTCCATTAAAGGAATAGCCCGTGGGTCCAGTTGACAAGACGAAGACAACTGGGGTTCAGACTTTTCCTTCACTTCTCTTTTCTTCTCCTCAGTGGTTTCAGAATGGGTCCCACATTGAGTCTGAGCTAAACAAAATTGATAAACATATTAAAAACTCTCAAACAACAAACAGAGAACAATTTAATAAGTTTATGCAGGTTTTTCATGGGAGAAAAAGTCTTGTCATGTGGTAATTAAACTTAACATGTACATTGACTGAGAACTCTTACATTATGTGTACTTTTATCAAATAAAGGACTTGTTTGAGACAGCAGCAGTGGTTTTATAGCAAGCAAATTAAGCAGAGTAGAGAACAGCAGTATTAGGAACTGGAGGTCAGTACAGCACAGGAACAGACCTCGTTTTTCTTTCAGCTTAACTCAAAATTTCAGAAAAGGAAATTAGGACATATTATCTACTTATTATGGATACATGCTGGTATGGCTATTGAGAGAGGAATCGTAACTAATGCACATGCATTCACACAAGCAAAAAACCCAACATGCCTTTAAGAAAGCAGAAACTGTACCTGTGACTGCAGAGTCCGTTTTCCTGCGCTCGCTACCTGCCTTACTTCCTCCCCTGATGACTTCAAGAGGAGACTGGATGCCCAGAAAGTCCAGAGCCTCCTCTTTAAGGAACTGGATCCATGTGAAAAGAATCTCACAGCCTTGGTTCTCCTCCCACTGCTGATCCAGGCGTCTGCATAGAGAGCTCATCTGGGGAGGTCAAATGGAAAAGGAGAAGGCACATGTATTGAGAGTGATGAATGACAAGGATTTTCCGTTAAGTAATACCAACAGTTACTCTTTTATATTAAAGCCACCCACTTTTCAGTTAACTCCAACATTGAGAGTTAGCCAAACCTTGCTGACCCGTGCAGGTCATGTTTTGGATAGCAATGTAGAACTACACAAGAATTATATAAACTAGCATGAGTCTTACCTGAGCTCCGGTCATCCATTTAGAGCTCAGAGTGAAAACTGGTGAGGATCTAGATGGATAGTCTGCAGGAAGCTCAAAGTTGAGCACCAGTGGAGGTAAGAAGCAGACATTATATTCAGTTTGCTTCCCTCCTGCAACACAGAGGAAATTACATTCAGTTATTTGTCTTAATAAGCGTAAGAGAGGAGGAGAGAATAACATTATGAAACCTATCTACATCACTGAAACGTGCCTACTACACTTGCTTTTTAAATGAGTTGTGCACCCTTATTTCTTTACAAAGTTCACTGACAGGCCTACCTTTGACAACAACTTTAAAATCAGGGGGGAGCTCCAGACAGAGTTGGATCTCTCCCCCTTGTGCAGACTCCGCTCGGTGGAACTCCTCCTCATCATAGATACTTGCTAAAGCAAGCAGCTCATCCTCCTGGGCTTCCTTGTCCTCCGACATTTACATTCCTGCAGTGACAATAACATGTGTAACATAAATTTATCATCATTAAAAACCACGAAAACGATAAACAGCAAAAAAAAATAACACACAGATGTAGGAAAGCCAAACAAACAACTACCAGACATCATACCGTCAGAAAGAGCTATAAAGCTAGCTATCACGTTTATCACCAACTTTGTATTATGACGTAACATTAGCTTACTTAAACTGAAGTTAAGGCAACACTGTCGCTCAAAATTAGGAGGCAAACTAGCAAAAGTACATTTTTGTCCATATTAGACATTCACGCCATTTGTTGATAATTTAACACACCTAAATAACAACGAACGGGTGGTGGACGGGAGGTAAGCTGGCAAATTTCACGCCAGGAGACAGAGCAAGCGAATTGGGGAAACATGTTAGCAGTAGGGAAAGCGTTCAAGTTAGCTAGCCATGTTAGCTGATGTAGCTAAACAGTGACGGTGGCTACAGTAGTAGTTTGGCCCTGCAGTAACGTTTCCTGTTTAGCAGCTTCAAAGCAGGCCAATTCATCTGTACATCTGAGAAAAGCTATTACACGTACGATAATACATTTATAACGTGAAAATAACGCGTTTCTTACCTTGTTCGACCCAAGCACTAGTGACCCCTGGCCTCTGAAAGGTTCATGACTGGAGGCAAAGCGGGTGTGGCAGCGCCTCTTGTAGGCTGGTTAGTATACTACAGGTTTATTCCGGTGTTCCAATACTTCAGTGAAACTAACGCTATGGTACTCGGGACACATTTGTAGTTTATATTGTAAAATAAGTTTTTTGAAACTTTCTACTGTTTAAAATAAAATGTTAAAATGTTGACTGGAGAAGAACCTGGCTGCAGACTGGAGTTGATTGATATTGATAATAAAATAATAATAATAACAACCGGTTAAGGCAGCATTTAATTATTTGTCATTTCATCGGCCAAATATCTTCGTGATTAATCATTAAAGCTGAGGATGAAACATTCAACTTGCTTGTTTTGTCGGGCCAAAATGTAATCAAGTTTACTATCATAGAGAAAAACCAGAAAATGGAAAATAGTCACATTTGAGAACTTCAAACCAGTAATTTTTTTAATTTAAATCTAAAATAATTAAAATTAAAAATTTTAAACAAATTTAAATTTATTTTTTTGCCATGTTTGCTTGAAAAATAAATGCTATAATGTAAATAATGACAGCTAATGAAAGCCACTTAAAAATAATATCCATTTTAAAAAGGTTACAGGTTGTTGGAGGGTTTTCACAGCCAAAATTAAACTGAAGCCTCTATTCATTTTTCTGAAAACTGAAGGCATGATATAAATGTCAATAAGTAATTTCACACATCAAGTTTTTTTTTCTTCTTTTTGTCAAGATTTATTTTTGCTCTTTTTTTTGTGTTGATGTGGCAACAACAGCAGCACCCAGAAGGTGATTTGTTGGGACCATCATTCACACTTTAAGTAGAAAAAAACCAATACAAGGCTACCAGAGAACAACCGACGGACCATTGCTTTTGAATGAGGAAAGCCAAACAATGAAATCCTGCATGACAGTAACTTGTAGTATCTAGTTTCAACATACAGTACAAGTAAACTCAACAAAAACACCTTCTGCACTATTTTTCATGTACAACGTGGAACAATCAATGCTTGTTTACATGTACCACTGTATCTATACCTTATTTAGTCATACTGCAGTATTTTACATTATCATGGATCCTGGGTGTATTACTAGTTTTCTTCTGCAGGGGCCACTTTGTTTACAGTTCTTTAAATCTGACATTCTTAGCGTAAATGTGCTCAGCAGATGCTGAACAAAACAATCTTTAGCATAATGGCCATCAAAGCAACAAGAAAGCAGTTTCCATCCCACACTCACAACTTGTATGTCATAAAGTAGTCCATTCAATATTAATATTATGCAATACTTTTGTATTCATCAGAGAAAATGAGAAATGACATGTCAAGAAGGCTGGCTGATGAATAGTACTGATAAGACTGCGTCTTCAAGAGAGAGGCTACTGTGCCATCAATAACAATCTCAGAAGAATGACAGAACTGGGGTCGAGTGGCAGGATAAACAGAGGTGAAACTTGGCTGGTTGCTGCAGCAGTTAGTCAATGTCCATTTCAGGGAGTTTGTTCTCTGCCGTTTCCTGTTCCGTGCCTGCAGATGTGGTTTTGTCTGGGTTGGATGGCTGGTTCTCTGTTCCCTCCTGCCCATTGACAGGCCCATTCTCTGTCTTCTCTTCCTTAGGAGGCTCCACCTTAGGCTTGGGTTTGGAAACCACGGGGTTGCAGGCTGAATAAAGCTCCTGAACAGGGAAAAAGAAAGCATTTGTTAGAGGAAGGGTGTAAAACAAAACTATTTCCTCAAAGATCATGTTTTTAAAATAAATTACATTGCAGCTGGCCTATTGCAGTGGTTTGTCTGGGTTTTGCAGTTCAACTGCTGGCTGTGTGGTGTCAACATTTTCTACTTTGTAGAGCATGGAAGGAAAAAAAGCAAGTGCACACAAGTTGCACTCGCTTGTACAAACATGTCAACATAAAGCAATGTTCTAATCATGGTCCTACACATGTATCCTGTTGGATATTAGCATGCTAGATACCAGACTAATCAAAAATCTACAAGGAGTGGATTTGGTGAAGCCCCTGCCAGCAAGCTAGCTGAAACATTTTCACATCCTCCAGTATTTTCAAGGTTGTGTATGTGCCTTGAATGCACTCTCTCGGTACCTTAGTCTTGGCCTGGATCTCTCGAACTTTGACCACTGGTTCCAGAGTGAGGTCCAGACTATTCTGCTGGTTCATCTTGCTGTTCATCCAGACCATGGCATCGTTCACCTGCTTGTCCACCCGAGTCACCTCCAGCTCATCCAAGTGATTGTACTGCTCATCCTGTTGGGAGAAGCACAGGTAAATCATGACACTAGTTTGCCGATTGTTCATCATTAATCCAACTTTTTTTTAAAAACACATGAATTGTTCTTAAAAATGTCTTTAAGACCTCTGATATACAATGGATAAAATCAAGAGTGCTGCTGTTCTAATTGTATCACCAACAAAATCTAATCAAGCAAACACCTAGTTAACAAACCAACTTTCTGTGCCAGGTTACCTTTGCCTTGTAAGCTTCGATGATCTTCATGTACAGTTGGATCTGTCTGCCAAACTCCTCAAATGCTTTTGGCCTCTCCTCAGCTTCCATGTATCTCTCAAAAATAGGCTGGCCAATTTTCTGTAAAAATGATATATCAGGTTTAGTTAGCCTGTCATCCAGCAAGACAACTATGAATATCAGCTTTTTATCAAAACACAGAATACAGCACATAAACATATACAGTATTGCAAACCACAGTCATCTTAACATGCAGGGTGACAGCCCCTGAAAACATTAACTCCATGTTAAAAACTATTATAAAATAGCAGTGCCTTCAACCTTGGTGCAATATCATGTCATCTGTTACTCTGAATCCTGACATGGAGAGAACTCTATTGTAAAGTATGCAGACGACACACCATCATCAGCCAGATTACAAACAACAATGAGAGTTCATATCGGGAGGAAATCAGTACTCCTGCAGAGAGGTGCACAGACAACAATCTGTTGTTCAACATCATCAAAACCAAGGAGCTGATTGTTGACTTTAGAAAAAAAGAAGGTAAAATTCCGTGCCAAGTTTTGGTTAATTTCTACATCCTGACTTTCCAGCATTCCAGCATCCTGACTGGAAACATCACAAACCGGCATGGTTCGTGCACGGCCCAAGACAGGAAGGCTCTGCAGCAGGTGATTAAAACGGCCCAGAAAATCATTGGTACACATCTACCGAGCACCAGTGATACTGGAGAGGTGAGGTGTCTGCGCAGAGCCCAAAGGACACTAAAAGACAACACCCACCCCAGCCACAGCCTGTTCACCCTGCTGCCATCTGCCATAAGATACAGAAGCATCTGCTGCTGTACCACCAGACTGCAAAGCAGCTTTTTTCATCCTCCACACTTCACCTTAAATAGTTTCTATTTTTTGAAATGTGATAATTTATTCATTAACCTTTTATATTTTTTTGTATGTAGCTTATAGAACTACAATCTGTTTCATTATATAATCTTGTGTTGTATAATGACCATTAAACTTCTTGAACCTTTAATACACGTCCCAAAACTGTACAGTTATGACGGTTTCACTTATAAATAAGTGTTCAGTCACACACTTCATGCCTGGTTACCTTCAGTTCAGCCAGTTTATCAATGTAAACTTGTTTCTGTTGGTCCTCTCCATCTTCGTACAGCCAGTTCTCCGTGTCTTCCAGTTTTAATGAGAACGTGTCACGATCCTGCGTATTGTACAAGAGGTGAGATTAAATTAATATAAAAACAGTTAAACATAACATTGCTCATTTCTACTGAGCGTCTGTTAACGTGCGTTACATTGCCATCTATATGCCTCTAGTGTGACCTATACTCACAGCTTCATTCACAAACTTCTCCAGGACACCGTGCAGTTTATCCCTCATGTCGTACACATACTCCTCTACGTTGTTCTTCGCATCATTCCTCTCCTTCTCTAGCTTATCCTGCATGATCATCTTACCCTGGAAAAGTCACAAAAGGTGTTAGTGCCTGTGTGTTACCAATGAGGAGAGCGCGTACGCAGGAGCATTCGGCAGAGAAAAAGTGCTGCACCTGCTTTTTGTGAAGCTTCGAGTAGCAATTATCTGAACTTTTTAGACAGGTGCTGGGTTTGTCACAGTCCCTCTTGTTCAGGCAACCAATCATGTATTAGATGTGGTGGGATTCCGGAGGAGAAGCTTGCTCTGGACATGTCTGCCCTGAGCTTTATCAGACAGAATCATAACAGACACAGCAAAGCTCTTTTGTGGGAGCAGATTGGCTGGACCCTGGATGTTGCAGGTGGGTACTTTTATCACCCTACGAGCTGTAAGCTTGTCGTTTTGTGTATTCAACCCTCTGCTAACATAGCGTTAGTTCGCAGTCTGGTAATGTCAATCAAAACCATTGTTTTTTTCTCTCACCGCACGAGTGCTCCCTAGCTCCCTGCCAGTGCTTTTCTGCAGAAAAAATGTTATGTGGACACGGGCCCTTACTGATTAGACAGCAGCACGCGTAAACAAATTGAAGACGGAGGGACATCAAACTACTTGGACTACTGTTGTGTCTAAAGCTTGTGAAGACGAAAAGCCTGTATATATCTATCTATCTCTATAAATCTTAAGACAACAATGAGGGAAAAAAAAACATGAAAAGAAAAGCCTTCATGAACGAGTTTATAATTTTAAATAGTTCTAATATTGTCATTATTATATCATCACAATTTTTACAACTACAGTATAAACTATAAAGTAGCCGACCTTCATTCCTTTTTGTTTTAAATACAACCATGACCAGTAAGTCTGACTAGCACATTACTTGGACAAATACTGTGAGTGCATGCTAGGCATTCCTGGTGATTTTTAGAGCATTACCTCATTCTCCACAAACATATTTAGCACATCAGTGGACAGCTGCCAGTGCAAATTGTTCTCTATAGGCAACTCCACTATCTTCGTTTTCACTTTGGGCTTCTTCGCCTGAGGGGGCTGGTCATTCTTCTTCTCCTGCTGCTTGCCGTCCTCCGTTGTCTGAAAATATGACATATGATGACCTTATAGAATATGATGCGTCGCTGTAGATTGAACTACCCAACAGTATATAAAGCAGTTAAAATTAGCTCAACCTTACAATGCAACACACACATTAATGCAGCAGTAATAATCCAAAAACATCATATATAATAGTGTAAATTTTCTCTGTGCTCATTGAAAATCTGATTTCAAGAGGCTAGGTTTTTTTTAAAAAAACATGTACATCCGCGCAATTCTGCCTTACACAGTATTGAAACTTTATTGGCATTATGGTGATTGCCCTATCGACAAGCACAAGGGTACCTCCATCTCATCGGCCTCTGGTTTCTTGTCTTCGTGACCTCCAGCCTGAGGTTTCTGATCCTCCTGGTCCACCTGCATTTTGTTCTGACACACAGTAACAAAAGAACAGAACATAGTACATAAAAGATAGAAATGTACCATGACCTTTGTGGCTGTTTTTTTTCCAAACCCTGGGTTCAGACAATTGCAACATTAACATCCCCAATCAAAACCAAAAATCACTGAGAGACATCGACCAAACACATATTTGTAAGGTTGAAACACTGATATTGACTTTACAACATTCAACTGATTTGTGCAAATAATTTTGGTTGTCAAATTCTGTCTGAGTCTTGCTCAAGATATGACGTTCTCTTCCTTCTATACAGAAGAGACCATTTATAGCCGTTCATCACACCACAAACTCTGAATGAAGTAAACATCAATTATGTTTTTTAAGCTTTTCATAGGTTGTATGTGAGACAGGGGTATTGCAGCGTTTCCCACACGTTAATTCATTTGTGGCAGCCCGCCACAATATCAGCACTGCCCACCACACGTTAATTTTCTATTTTTGGACCTTGTTTTAAGCTTGAGAGTTCACCAAGTCAATGCGATGTCATTCAGTACCATGTTAGTTTTGATCGTTTTTTGATAAGCTCCGACATTTGCAACAAGTCTCCTCCACACGCGGCTCACCTACTGTTGAGAAAACGGAATCGCAGGTGAAAAAATCCAAGACGCGCGTTGTGTTGAGCAGACACAGGGAGAGAGAAACAGAAAGAGGAGGGGTGGGGCAAGCCGGTATGTGGGCAGTCAGAGACCGGAGGTGTAGGTGTGTGTGTGTGTGTGTGTGAGGGAAAGAGAACTGAAGTATTTTGTGAGTAAATAAAGTGGAGAATTAAGTAGAATTGAAATGTTGAAATGAAAAATAACCTATAGAAAAGGGGTAATCAATAAGCGGAGTAACCACCCCCATACACACGACAGGCCAGAATGAATGCAAATGCAGTCCAACAGACTAACAACCCAAAATAAAATGCCAAACAAATTACAAAGAGGCATTCGAGAGAAATAAATGAAGCCCATTGAAGCAGTTTTAAGCTTGTTAAGGCAGGACATCTAAATTCCAGAGTGATTATATGAACAATTAAAACCAAGGCGTGGCCAGACTGACAACCCTGTGTAAACAGGTTCTCTGGGGTTAAAAACAAAGCAAACCACATAGAAAAAACTCCAGGAGTAAATCCATGCATTTCTGTGTCTCTTTTTTTCTGTCACACGTCATTCTTTGCTTTCACCCAGTGCAAACACACAAAATACACACCTCCTCCTCCTTCACCGTCTGGTCCGTCTCCATTGGCTCCTCTCCCTCAGCTGGTTTCACAACCTCTATTAGGGAGGCGCTTGATACACTGAACACACCGTGAACATTCACCCGAACTTTCACCTTGACCTTTGCACTGTCTCCAGACTCCTCAGGAACCACCTTCTGGATCAGGAACTGGCCTGTAGGGCCGGAGGTAAGGGTCACAAGTTAAGACAGATAGGAATTTCCTCTTATACCAATAAGGAAAGGTGTAAAAACCCAACACATTCGAAGACTAAGTTGAATCACAAGGAAAAATATTGTATTTTCAGAATAGCAAACATCTTGTGGCTAAAATCAATACATACATGCTTAAAGGTTGGCATCACTCTAAGTGCAAAGTAGCTGAAACTACTCAAAGGTAGGAGGTAACAAACATAGAGCATGAGTATATGTCATAGTTAAAAATTAACTATCTCACAATTACTTACAACTTGCACACTTTGGACTTACACTTCTATTGTAAACTACAGAAACAATAGATACAAAAGATTTCACAATAGATACAAAAGATTTCAGGATAGATACAAAAGATTTCAGAAACTATTTTTCAGTTCTAACGCTAGAGTATTTTTCTTCAAGACAAACAAAAGAGGACTTATTCCATACTTGATGACCATAGTTGTTATCTCTAACTGAAGTTGAACTTGCAGTACCTATAGAGCTGTTGGGGTAGGGCAGCTCCTTCGGGTTGTTGTAGTAAGCTTCAAGGGTGAAGGGCTCTTTCCGGAAGAAGGTCAAAACTTTGGAGAAGGGAGCAGCATGGTTCTTTGGGAAAACCTCGCAATCGCTGTAAAAACAGGAGGAAGTCAATGAGACAACAAAAGTTAGAGAAACAGAATCGTACCATTGAGATCAGGGTTTTATAGTGATGTGTGGAAATTGTCATTAGTTGCAAATATTGTACAGGGCTGTATACTAGTTTGGATGTAGAAATAATTTAGTGCGTTTATTTATTTTTTGTTTTGTTCCCATATGCTCCCCCCTAATTTGTCACCTCCCTTTCTTTATACCCTACCCACTTTTATAGGCTACTTCCTGGTCTGACAGCATGGGAAACAAGCCCCTTTGCTTAGTAGTTTTAGTTGTGAGACTGTCATTGAGCACTACTGTATAACCAGAACAGAGAGGAAAGAAAGAAACTCTAAATATTTTAATACTGCAAAGCCTTAGATGAAAACTCCTAAAAACTCCTGGCAGGCCAAAGCCTATGATATCAATGAAGTCTTTTCATACCCATATCGACATTAACACAGGATATTAGCGTTGCAAAACCTTGTAAAGTATGACATTCAAATGAAATGCTGTTATGAATTCTCCCATTCTCCCTGTGAGTTTCAACCATTAACACGAGAGATCATACCTCAGTCCCTCCTCTGCGGCTGAATTCCATTTTAGGGAGATGGAGTAGGGGACAACATCTGTAATGGAGAACTCTCTGACTTTGAATGCTGGTGACAAGATAGCACACTGAGGAGAAGAGGAGAATATTACAAAACACAAGTTAGCAAGTTCTGTCTTGAAGTCACTTTCTTATTCTGCTCAACAGCAAGAAATTCAGTATCCAACACAAACATTCTATTTCCAGTCAAATGAGGGGGGGAAAAAAAAGAGAAACAAGATTTGATTTGTGTTTATGAAGCTGAGACCAGCAAATGTTTTGGTATTTTTTACTTAATATAATAATTATAAATTACTAAAAAATTATTTTGAAAACATAACATAATTTAATTACAAAAAACACCTTTAAATGCTTTCACATAAATCCTGCAGTAACAACAACAAAGCATCACTTAGACTTTAAATATGTGTATCATATTTTTCCCACTGGATCAAAGTGTACCTGCAGCGCGCAGCCTCTGGCCACGGCCTCGTCGGCGTTTAGGGTGGTGCTCAGCTCTTTGCCGAAGAACTTGCTGATTCGCTC
>JBBPCS010000226.1:4525445-4548573 GCA_037974645.1 Hollardia meadi
GCGCAGCCTCTGGCCACGGCCTCGTCGGCGTTTAGGGTGGTGCTCAGCTCTTTGCCGAAGAACTTGCTGATTCGCTCTTTAATGGCGGGGATTCTGGAGGCACCGCCAACTATCTCCACTGCATAGATATCCTCCTTTTTCAGCTCTGGATACAGGACGCAGGAGATAAGGATATAAAACAGGCTTGTTAAAGTTCAGAGTCATAGCTTCACTTTCCAATACACTTGTTAAATAGCAGTGTGGACAGCACAGCAGTTTTAAGCTAAGCAACATATGTGTTTGGATAAAAATAACTTCCAGGATATCTTTCTAAAGCGAGTAGCTCATTACTCACCAACACTTAACACTACAACTCTGGTATACCCAAATATATTTTTATTTGTATTCAATCATTTGCCATATGATTTTTCAGAATGTCCAAGTAAGAGCAAGCAGAGATAGGGAGGAAGCAAGGATCAAAGGAAGGGAAGAAGGCAGGCCGTCGGTGGCTGGAGGGAAGAGCTGTTTCAGCAAAAGCACATAACTGAACCTCGTCTATGTGAGCGTGCACGTGCTGGCAGGGATAGTCCAGCTGCTATTACAGTCAGATTTACTCACTGGCTTGTTCCATGACGCTGCGAAAGGGACCCTCTACTTTGGCCAGCAGCCCTGCACACATCTCCTCAAACTGGCCTCTGGGAACACATGGTCATAGATTATTAATAGACTCACACACACTCAAAAACGGTGTGAGACAGGCAGATGAATGCTGGGTACCTCTGAAAGTCATTTCTAATTATATCAACAAAATGTTTAATTTGTACTTAGCTATAACCGCCCTATTTAACATCGTGAGTGGAAAGAAGAGATTCAATAACCAATAAGTGGAGCCGACAGGCATTTTAGTTTTCACTGGTTCATCTAAAGCAACAACTGCACAACTCAATAGATGATAAGTGTTTCTCAAGCCCTCATTAATTGTTTTTGTTCTACCTATTGCCGTCCTCTTAATTATGAAAGTAAAGTTTCATCTCACCTGTTAAGTTTACTGGAAACGTCAATGTCATTCATGAAGCACTCAATGTTGAGGGGCAGGTCGGAGGAGTTGGCACTCATCAGCTTCTTGAGCTTCTCACACTCTTGGTAGAGTCGCACCAGTGCCCGGGGCTTGGACTTGACGTCCAGCTTGTACTTCTTCCCAAACTCCTCACAGAAGTGGTTGACCAGGATGTCGTCAAAGTCCTTCCCGCCAAGCTCTGAATCAAACGCCGTAGCTAGGATCTGACGGTGGAGGAAAATAGGGGTTTAAATATTTGAAGGGATGGCAAATTATCAAACTACTGGATAAATATTTCACATCACTAAATGTCTGTATGTCGAGAACAGGTGTTGTTTGAGGCTAAGAAATAAAAAAGCAGACTTAAACTTAACATTTTAATTCATCTACTCAATACGTATGCTTCATTCAAACAGACTCCATTCGCTATATTAGGTTTCAATGTGTAGAATTTGGTCAGGTGAAAGTCTTTTTCATTACATTTTCACATTACTTAAATAAATCACTCATGTACAGTATGTTGGCCAAACTAGGCCGAAACCAGAGGTAAAGGCACTCCCAATAAGCAATTAAGTGTGCAACATGCAGATTAAATGTTCTTTTCTGCTGACTGAATGTTTTCTAAGTTTCATCCTTGACTGAACTGCTTACTATCTATGCCCACATGAAAAAAAATTAAATATTTCAAAATATGTCAAATCTGACGAGCACATAATGCTGTATCATCATAACCTGCCCTAAAACATCCCCCCCCCCTTCAGTATTGCTTTTCAAAATGGGCACAAATTATTCATCGGTCACCTTGAGCTTTCCCTTGTTGAAGGCACAAACTGACACCTGGTAACCCGAGTGGCCGAGGTCCACAAACGCCACTATCCGGGGCTTCTCTTCTGGAGCTGGCAGGTCCTGCTTGTAGATCCCATATGCCAGAGTGACTGCAACAAACAGTGACTGGGTTTAGCTTGTGCCGACGACTATCAAAATACTATTCAGCAAGCTACATTTTGCCATATACTTAGCTAGAAGTTTGACAACCCAATACTTTCTTTTTATAGCTTTCAAATTAGAGGTGACTGCTCCAGGAGAGGGAAAAAAATGACGTATCTCACACAAAAAAGCATCTAGATGTCATTTCACAGCATAGTATGAGAATTATCTAAAAGCCCTATTATGTGTAACTAATACGATGAATCACATATTGCCTGTCCTGCATAGAGTATATCATGTTTCAAAGTACCTGCAGTAGTCTCATTCATTAGTCGTAGACAGTTGAGGCCTGCGATCTGAGCTGCATCCATGACAGACCTTCTCTCCGCATCTGTGAAATAGCTTGGGACCTGGGAGGGGAAAAACAATGCAGTGTTAATACAAAACAATAACAAGTCTCAGTGAGTGAAGATACTAGGTGCGATAGTCTCTGAACTACAATCACCAAATTAAAAAAAAAAACTATACACATGGTATTACTGCAAGGTAAGGTGCTAAAGATATCCAAAATGAATCGCCTGCATCACAAGATGTCTGGATAACATTACCCTGCTAGTTACTCCGGGTGCCAAAACAAAACATCTCCTTGTGGAAAAGCTTGCGGGATAAGTTTAGCTCTTGGCCACAGCAATAACAACAAGTTATCCATCTCTAGAGATGATGCAAACTGCAGATCTAGGACCAGTGAAAGTAACATTACATAACAGATGCTGCTGGTGAATTCATATACTGAGCACAGCAAGAAAAACATCCCACTCTTCACCAACAAGGTGCAAGGGAGGAAATTAAGCCTTCAGAGAAGACACCTGGTGAAGTGCTTCAAGCTCAAAATGTCACATGAACAGGTGGTGATACATTAATGCACCTTGGAGGCAGTTTTCATCGGGCATTTTCTAACCCAAATGATTAAATACATTTTATAGATTTTCAGACAACCTGCTGAGGCCATGAAACCATTGCAGAGATGCTTACCGAGATGACACAGTCTGCAACTGGTTTCTTCAGTGCACTCTCAGCAGTCTCCTTCAGTTTGGTCAGCAGCATCCCAGTGACCTGCTCGATGCTGAACACTTTCTCCTCCTCCAAGTACATCACCTAGAGTTGACAAGAATTAGGAAGATGTTTACTCTTCAGGCAAACTGTTTAAAAAGTTTATGAGTATGTTTAAATAGCTACGAATGAGACCTTTTTTTTTTCATGAAAAGGTCACCATTGTTTTATTGAACGCAGTTTTTCAGTCTGAAAACTAATAAAACAGACTCATATCTCCCCAGGGACACAAACTCATACCAGGCTATATGTTTTCAGTGTGCAAGCCAGGGATCATCATTTGTTTACTTGCAAGAACTTAGGGTTATGTTTTGAGTCTTGTACTAGCCATCTTATGGCACTAGAGGTTAGTAAATATTTCAAAATTAAGCAATCAGCTGACGGGTTCAGAGACACAGTGTGATAATCATTTCTTACCAGAGAATAATGTGACAAGAGAAAAATGCCAAGAATAAATAAATAAAAACTTAAGGGATGTGGTTTTGGACAAGAGCAAAAAGGACTGGATAGAATGGGAAGATGATGTAGGAGAGCTATGATTCAGAGGAAAGAGTTACATCCTGAGCTTCTTAGCACTTAAAAGAAAGAGAAGCCATATAATCAAGAATATGATGTTGTGTATTCTTGATTGCCCTTGTTCAGCATACTGCATTTGGGGATAAATACAGCTTAGCTGTTGAGTGTGCTAACTCAAGTCTTCCTTTGATATTTTGTCATAAATTATTCCTTCTTTTTCTCCCAATACTTAAGGTTACCCATGTAATCTGTAATACAGCAGAGGAACTGTAAAATCCTCAATCTTACTTTTATACCGGTGGATCCAGAGGGCATCTGTGCCAGGTTGTACACCAAGTTAGACTTGGCTGACTGGACATAGGAGTCTGCAAAAGCCCGGCCATGGAATTGCTTGAAGCCCTGTACCGTGTTCTGACAGTTGGTCACCACCTGGACATGATGAAGGAGGCAAAACAGGAGAATTTTTTTTTTTTTAAATAATTATTTGTATTTAATTACAAGCAACTCTTAGAAGGTTAACAGGATGACTGAAATTGTTTTACCTGGCTTTTTGCAGCTGCTCCTATTGATCGATTTCGTGGACCGAATGATACAAATGACCTGCAAAAAAAACAAAAGAAAATGTTAAGTCCAACCTGACATGCTGCTAAAAGCAAGCTGTCTAAGCTCTGTATAATCCACCGATTTGTGAATACACCCAAAATCAAGACAGAATCACTTGTCAGTTAAATTAACATATGGTCTCACACAAACACATGACATGACATTTCAGAGCCCAACACACTCATACACATTTCTCACTATTTACACAGTATTGAATAAATACAGTGTGAAGGGATGTTGTCTGTCCACCTGTATACCAGTGGGTTGTGGTTGTTGTTTTTTTTGTTTTTTTAAATCTATCTACGGTATTAAATTCGACTTCATTAGTGTATTTAAAAAATATATTTCAAGTTTATTTAAGTTTCATGTCTGCAAGGACATAATATTTTGTGAAAATATAATAAAGCATTTGCTCAACCAAAAACATTTCTGTTTCATATCTTTATTATTATTATTATTATTAACAACAACAACAATTGTTCTATACTTTTTTAATAGACAGACTGGATTTTTATATTATACAAAAATCTGCAAGACTCAACACATGGAACGAAGCAAACAAACAAAGCCATCAGACCCTTGAAATTCAGTGAGATTGTATTTCATTAGATACGCTGACAGGACGTAACCACTGTGAGTACAAACTGTGCCCTGTCAACCAAGTGAACTGAACTAACACTACAAAACTACCACCTTGATAACATTTTAATGAATAATTTTTTAAAGTTAATATGAACAGTATCTTTACAAGTTATTAAACTCTCAAAAGCACTAAGAATTGCTAGAATATTCCAACAAGCGTCTGGCAGCGAGCGTCATCGCACAAGGTGAGCAGTTTGCCACACGGGGCATACCGGTTGGTCGGAGCTTTCGCTTTCAAGACATTAAAACAGGAGAAGGAAACACCGCCCGCTCGTGTTTGCCGGGCAACTGAAGCACGTTTTCAAACCATACAGTACCGTTCTTACCGCTAATGAAAAATTGGGAGCTTATCTAACTAGCTAGCCTCACGCTTAAGAGGGTGAACGAGCTGAGCAAGTTAAGGTTGAATTCTAGATTGTTCCACGTTCGCCATGGACACACTGAGAAACATTTCACCGATTGATTCACTCATGCGAAAAGGCAGATTGATTCGCCAACGTAAAGCATAAAGAATACAAGTTTAACGTTGGCTAGCGGTAGCTAGTCTGTAAAGCTGTAACTTGTTCACGTGCATTGCCCCCATCACCGGTAACACCATAAGATAACGACCGTCAGAACATAAAACCCCTCTCTGCTGTTGCCATTCCCTCAGAAGTCTAATAAATAATACCTGGATTTTAGGTATCGTTACTTACGGTGTGCATCTGTCGCTGTACTCGTTAGCGACTGTCTCGATTCCTCCGGCTCGGGCTACAGCTACATAGCAGCTTTGAAAGCCCAAGTCAAATCCCACCACTGACATCTTCAGCGATACGTTTGTCTTAACGCTATAGCGTTATCTACAGTTGAATGTAGAAAAATACAAATAAAAAAACACGCACAGCTACAGATTTAAAAGGACGAGAAGTCGGGTGAAGTAGTTGCGTTGAGCTGTGTTAAGTAGGGTTACTTCTCGTCATAATCCACACCGCTGACTATTACTGGTGTCCCTGCTCTGGACCGATCTGTTCTGTACTGGCAAGCTGCAGTTATCGCGAGATTTACGTACTTCTAGATATCTCTGGACCTTTCTACCATGTGAAAGACTGTTCTCGGGCTTTGGGGAACATTTCTTGAGATTCCTGACTTGCAAGGCAATGTCAGCGCTCAAGTTTTACTGTGAAAACAAAGTGCATAAAGAAATCAACGACTTATTTATTTTATGATGTCTGGAATCAAGTCTACGTGGGAAAACAAAAATAGACTGTGCTATATGAGGGTGTTGATTTTATTATTTTTTAAATAAAAATATATACACAAAATACAAATGCAATCCAACATGGGGAAACATGCAAAAAAAAAGAATGTATAAAAATTAAATTTAAATAATGAACAATAACTGGGAATGCAAGTGAACAACATTTAACATTATATAGTTTTTTTGATAGTTTTGTTAAGGGATGGAAATAAAGTATGTTTTCCTTTTTTATGTCTATGCAAAAAGGTTCATTCAAGTGATAATTGAAAAAAGTGTGTGTTCTTTTTTTTTTCTTTTTTTTTAAATCTTTTTAATTCACTGAAACACAAAGGGTGTGCAACATTTAAATCCATTACCTCTTACCCGTTTTTTATGCAAAAATAAATATTTAATATGTTTTATTTGAATGAAAAGAACCCATGAAATAGAAATGAGAGATGATAACATACAGGCTATGTACAGCTTTGACAAAAAAGTCAATATGTGTGGGTGGGTGGTTGTAATGACAGTTGAATGACAGTTGTAATGACAACGGTGGGAGGGTGCACTGCTTTGGTGACACAGATAGCCAAATGCTCAACCTTAGCAACTGTATGCACCCTATCTGAAGATAGATTTAGAAATTTAAAAAAAAAATGTGTGTATAATCTTATCAGTGAGCTCATTATAGTGGGAGCTTTATTTTCTTTTAAGGTAGATTCATTTATTATAATGTATTGGGAATAAATATTACAAAGCATATATGAGAATTTACAGTGTATTGAAACTACACTATTGAAACTATTGAAATTTAAGATCAAACAATCCTTTAGATCCTTATTCCCACAGTGGGGAAATCTGCAATGTTAGCAGCAAAGGGGATAGCGCAAGCAAGAAGTTCAGTCAGAAGCAAGATGTAGGCTAATGAATAAGTAAACAACATGATATGAAATACGAGGTGTACCAAGCCTTGACCTATCCAGACAACTTTGAGGATGATGGGTTGGTAGGCCACCTAAAACCTCTCAAGTGTCTGATAAAAATTCGAAAATAATTCATCAAATTTGATGCCTGTTGCTGCATGTGGGTGATTGGTATACAGTTGTGTTCTAACAAACATTGTGACATTTCAAAATTTTAAATTGCTGTTGACACTGTCAACTAGTTTGTTGTGTTCTCATTCATCATATACAAAAGGTGTTTTTATACTCTTTTATACTACTTTTAATATAATTCAGTCCAGGAGCCTACAATACCAGCACATACAGCCCGAAAAATGTATATGGAACTGAATCGACACACAACAGCAGTCTCAACAAAAACTCAACTGCAAGTTGACTTTTATTTTACATGAGGTTTTATTGTACAGGTGTTTCTACTTTTGTGATCACTCAGCGTGCATGGCTGAAGAACCCACTGTTGCCAACTGTGCCCAACTTTGCATTTGTTTTCATAAAAAACACATAATTGGTGTGACGGGTTTCCTGTAGCCATACAATAACATTGCTAAAAATGAAATAAATCGGCATACACATCCTCTTGGATGAATTAATGGTAATAAAATTAATTAATTACAATAACAACACACTGGTGAACAGTGAGTCACAGATAATATAGGCCTACATAGATACAGCACAGCACCGCTGCCAATAGGGAGCACTGGTTGCCTTAAGATTACCGGAAATACGTACTAGTACGATACCAACGAAGAAGAAAAAAGTAAACTGCAACATGGCGACTCCCATGCATAGAATAATAGCTAGACGGCAAGCGTGAGTATAATTTAGATAACTACGTAGAGATATGTTTTCCATCGTTATGTGAATATAATGGTGTTTTAAACACAAGTGGCACTGAGCTAATCGAGCAACTCAATGCCGTTTGTGTTCAGATATAAGATGTGAATCACGAAACGTTCAATGGGAGCAAAATACGCCGCGGTCTGTCTTAACAATACTGATATATTATTCAGCCTAACTGTCGGACTGTTTTCTGCCCTGGACACTCGTTAAGGCTTTAAACTCTTCACTGATATGTTTTAATAACTCGAACAACCGACGAGAGGTCAGTTTATCCGAGATTGTAGTGTAAGGTATGTCAAGTAATAGTAATTTTTATCCAGTCGGAGGTAACTTAGACTTGTAACTTAGAAAAATGTTGTACTAAAATGTTTTTTTTTTAAATGAATTACTTTAAAACTGAGTCATAAAGAGAAAAACTTGTTTCTATATCGACATATAGCCTATCACAAATCATTTAAGGCGTGATAAATATGAGTGATGTTCTCCACACGCTGGGAATAAGAGCTGGACATAATGTTGTTCTGGTTCAGGATATATTTGGCGTTTTTTCTTAAACGCGGCTTCCGTATACAGCAAAATTAAATTATTTGTGTTTGTTTGTTTTTTTTAAATTTCTGAACTATAACGTAATTCATTTGTTTGTTTTCTTAGCTCGGGCTCAATGGCTCAAAAATGATTAAAGTAATGGACATATTCTTGTTATTGTTGTTGCCTTTATTTAATGAGATAAGCTCATTTACAAGAGAGACCTGAGTACAGCAGAATAAATAAGAACACAGACACATGCAAACGGCATAAGTAAAATCACAGACATCTCTGAAACAGTTCAAAGTTTCAAATCATCCTTCTCTGATGGAAAAGTTACAGGACAAGTTTGTGGAGCTTGGGGGTGTTTAGATGGGTGTACAAAACATTTGAGTTTGAATCCTGTCTCCCCAAAAGCAGTCAATGTTTTGTTTTTACTGTGATTTTTCAGGGATGGGAGCTCCAACAGCAATTATATACATTGTCTTGAAATAAACTGACAATGTTCTTCATCGTTATCACTGTATATTGGCAAGCATCTTCAAAAACATTGGCAATTGATTGAGTAGTTCTTGACAATTAACACTAAATGGACAACAAGGAAATGTAGCTGCAACAGCGAAGACTTGTTTTGTCATCCGTCGTTCCTTAGTCACATTTGTCCGTGTTATGACATACAGGGAGGCAAACAAACAAAATGTGCGTTGCCAGAAGTGTTTGGAGATGGGACACTGGACCTACGAATGCACAGGGAAGCGGAAATATGTGCACAGACCTTCAAGAACAGTTGAGATGAAGAAGAAACTCAAGGAGAATGAGAACAAACACATCAGCGTCACTGGGTAAGGCGTCTCCATCAGTTCACCACTAGTGACAGAAAGGCTGATCTTTGATGATTCTATTATATGTCACTAAAATACATGTTTTAGATTATAACATAAATTTGCAGTGTTTTATCAAGTTGCTCAGAAGAGCGATTGTCAAAGTGCGCTTGGGTGATCCATTGGGACTTAATCACATTTTTTTTATTGGTTATTCCCTGCTCCTGGCTTTTAGGCATTGAATTGCTGTAAGCTGCAAAATTTAAATACAGCATTTTCCTAGAAAAACAACTTAAGAGAGGGTCATATATTTAAAAAGCGTCAAAATGCATGAAGATGCTTTATATCGCCACCTAGAGGATATAATAATATGGAATCCTGTTAAAGCTGTTTAATATTTCCCTGAGACACTGTGGCTGGAATTGATTTCAGCTGAAATTAACAAGGCACCAGTGTGCACTGATCATTTTCAGACACAGATAGTAACATAAGAATATAATAATTAAAAAACTTAAATTAATTATATATCAGGCTCAGAGAACGGGAGAAGAATATTGCACGTTATTAATAGTATTTTAGTGATCAGGAACCTTTGATAAAGTTTCCTTTAGCCGTGGAGAAAGTTACATGTCAGTATAAGGCCACGCAGAGCACCTTATATTAGGTAATCACTGAAGCTTTAATATATCACGACAAGCCATGTCGACACCTTTTCTATGATCGCTTGCTCACCGAACACTTGAAATTCGTTGGATTTTCTTTTCTTTTTTTTTTCTCCCGAAAAAGGATCAATCGGACGTAAGAAAACAAAAACTACTACGGCCCAAATTCAGGCTCGGCTTATTGTCAAATGAGTGTCACTAAGGCTTTTTCTCTTTACAGACCAGGAATCGAAGGCTCCAGTGAGAAGAAAATTAAAAAGAAGTAAGTGAAATCATATTTCGACGGTGTTTTGATGTGAAACGGTTATGAAAGCTGCACACTGTATAATATAGTTGAAAATACTTAAATTAGAGATTTTTTGCCCCTTTGGACAAATTATACTTTTACATAGATCGGCCTATGTTTTTGTTGGCTTTAAATTTTCGATTCTATAAACATTTTTATAGAATTCTGAACCATTTTGTAGTATTCTACTGCGTTTTAATATAACTAAAAAAAAGTAGTATAAAAGAGAAACAGATACATGAAGACGTTTACATTTCCTTTCTTCTTGCCTCGTTCAGGTAGCTCTCTCTGAAATATAATCCTATGTGTGCTTAACATGTATAAAACCAGCCAGATGTTCAACTACATCACATGTGAGTCGCTGGAGTCATGTTAAAGTCGTGTGAGAGTTGTAGTCGTGCGAGTTAGAGTTTGAATTGGTGTGAAAATCTGCCAGGGGAAGAGATGTCGGGATGTAGAAATCTACCTGAACATTGTTGACAGAAGTATGACAAAACAGCTCCCTCTAGTGACCGCTATGAATCACTACAGCTTGTTAAAAAAACTTTTTAAGCAGTTCTCTTACAGACCAGCAGCAGTAAATGCTTTCATGTATCTAATCATATTGCAATGGTGATGATTTCCAATCCAGTATCCATTTTTCAGTCCTGCTTCTAAAAAGCTAAATGTGGCTGCAACGATACCACTCTTCCTAACGTTAATTGGTTTTATGAAACGTTTAGAAATTGTTAGGTTATGTCTTAATTTGTGTGTTGTTGTTTTTCAAAGGGTGGGTTATTGTTGATTAAAAAATATCAAAAATATTTAACATGTTGGCAATAGGCCTTTTTCACAGCAGACATTTTGACCTGCCATAGTAGGAAAAGCAAAGGTGTTCCTGCTAACTATTACCAATGGCTCTGTTCTATTCAAGGCTCCCAGTAAATCATGACAATGTAGCCTTGTTAAAACCTGAGCATTGTTTTTTTTTTTTTTTCATTACCAAATGAATTAGAATTAGTTTTTACAGCAGACATTGCTAAACTTGTTGTAGCAGGGAAAGCACAGGTGGAACCTCATAACCGTAACAATGGCTCTGCTCCAGCAGTTATTGCAGTGCTATGCAGAAATTAAGAATGTTATTAGCTACACCAGTGTTTGCAAGTAAAAAGGACACGCACTGTTATATGCGCTGCTGTGTTAGACCTCACATAAGTCATATCGCTTTTTTTTGGTCCAACCAGCAATTCAAGACCCCCAAGACTCTTCATTTACTATCATCAATTAAATGACAAAGAAGAGCAGCATATAGGATTTAGATGGAACCAGCAACGTTTGACTTTTTTTGGCTTTAAAACAATTAACAAATTAGTTGGCAACTAATTTCCTTTTGATCAAGTAATCGACCAATCATGGCAGCTCTGCTTCTGGAACGCCAGCCTGCTATCTACAGTCATACACTGGGGCGGCATTATGCGTATAGAGTTGTTTGTGTCAGTGTAAAAAAAAAAAAAAAAGTGTGGCAGTAGTGCAGGATCTCTGTGCGAAAAGGGCTTTAGATTAGAAGGCATTGCTTATCAGTTTGTGGGAGGGGCAGATGCCATCAGTCATAAGATCTCAAAAGCTGGTGGCTGTGAGGAGGCCCTGATGAGTGAAACTAATCTGATTACTTCACTATCCAAAGAAAGAAATTGAGCATATTTGCAGGTAATGATCCCTGTTTGCCCCTTGTGTGTTGGCACTAATGTGTACCATAGGAATACATCTAAACTGTAAATGAGAGTACTGATCCATGTTTTGTTCTGTGTTTCTCTATGTATTCTCTTAGTTTAAGTAAAACATCCAAACAAAAACTTGGTAGATATGTGCTTGTAACATCATTGGCATTGTGTAATTTCAATTCGCAGTTTAAAATTGCAGCTTATCCTTTTCTTCTCGTCTTGTCTTGGAGGTGACGGTGCAACAGCCCGACTGTATCAGGTACAGCATGAGGCCTTGCTAACAATACAGTGCACGCTCATGTTTTATCTTTGTGCTCCGCCACTTGCTCTCAGGGCTAAAGACTCCAGCGACAGCAGCAGTGATTCAGGCGGCTCCTCCAGTGACTCATCGTCAGACAGCAGCGACTCCTCCAGCTCCTCTTCAGATGACAGCGACAGCAGCAGTGACAGCGACGATGACAGCTCGTCCTCCTCCTCTACCTCCTCCTCTTCGTCCTCAGACAGCTCAGACTCAGGAAGCAGCAGTGATTCAGATCAAGGACCTCCGAGGAAGAAGAAAAAGAAGAAATGAATAAATATGTTGGAATAAGTGGGTGTAATCGTTGCTGTTTTGTTTCCTTTAGTAATTTTAGCAATCCACTATTTTTTTTTTCACTAAATCCACACTGCTGATTGGATCTAAATGTAGGACACCTTTAGAGCTCTAAATCCTACAATGGCATACTGCTTGTACATGAAACAAATGGAGTTTAGAAAGAAGAGATTGTTTTGCGTTGGCCCTTGTATTGTAACATATTTCCCGTTACTTCTATTAATGTGATATTTTCTCAAGTTTTTTTTTGTCTATCTGAGGAAACTAAAGTGCATATTCATTTAAAATTTGTGATTTTGTACTAAAGTATATTTTTAGTCAAACTTCATCTGTACAGCTTACATCCTTGATAAAGCAACACCATATCTAGTATTGAAAATAAATTGATGCGAGACCTATTAAAGGATACTAAATAAAAGTTCTGTTTGTTAAATTTTGAACTAGTTTGACATTAGAAGGTCTTGTTTGCGAAGAAATTACAGTTGCTGGTTTCATTGTAAAAATAAACTTGGCTTATTTTTGTTTTTAAGGCTATTGTAAAAGGTTTCTTTTGCTAATGAGAAACAAGTTATTATGACTTTACATATTTGAGAATAAAGCGGTGAGAAATCATTTTTATGTTAACGAATTTACATGCAAGATATTTTCAAAAACAGCATCCCACAGTACCAGGAAATGTTGTTATACCTGCATGTTGTTGTCTGCTAGGATAACGTGAATGTAAGGTGATTTGAAGTGTTTGCAATCATGAGTTTAATATGCTGTCTCTTCCCAACCAGACCCTGGATGATGATGAGGAAGAGGGAGTTTGGGTGTGGAAGACAACAAAACTGTTTTTAACACCACAGCCTAGTCATCTAAAGATGTGGTGCATGTATGCAGCTTTATTTTGAAGTGCAGTTTTTTTTTAAGGCACCAGGAGCTAAAGTTGCAGAAATATATGTTAATGAGTGTGCTTGTTGAAACGTTACCTTTGTGGGACTTTTATAAGGGTGCTTTTTGCTTGCTTTCCTTTTAGAAACGGGTCTAAAGTATCAAATATAGACTAATCTAATTTTTATTTATTATTTTGTTGTATTTTGATAATGTCAGGATCTCAAAAAAAGCTTGTTAACCCATTTTGACAAGTGTACCTGAAAGCCAATAATGAGCAGGTGTCTCGCTGCCAAGAAGGAACTTTTGGGTTAATTCAAATATAAATTGTTTCACATTTATAGACGTTTGATAACTGAATTTAGTTGCCCAGTTGCCTATTTAAAATTAGCTATCAACAGCAGGGAACAATGAATCGCTCTCCGTAATGTCCGTCCCGAACGTCAAGTCTGAGCAAACTGTACGTCACAGAAATGTTGCATTCAAAACATGGGAATTGCCAACATCATTAATAAGTAGCCGTGACATTGAAACTACACAGTCAAAATTTAAATAATTCACCTTTTAATTTAACGTCCTAATTGGTGATCGTTAAGATGACAATTTATCTGTTGTGCTTCCCTATGCATAGTTTCTTGGTCAGGTGGTTGGTTTGAGATGTTTCCGACAGCTACTGAAGGCAACACCGTTTGCTGCTATCCATGCATCCAGTCCTGTCTGTGATACCTGCTGGCTACTTAACTTAGCTAGCAGCTTTACCTATCAGTCACTTCTGTTCCGGAATAACAATATGAACGATAGACAAAATGATTTTATTTTGTTTTCCGCTCGATGCGCAGTTGCGGTTTAGGGAAAAGATGGAGATCACCCATTCGGTGTTAGTATTTTAGCTGTTAGCTTTTTGCTGAGTCCATTTTGCATGTAACTGGAAGTGGAAAAGACAAAGAGAAAAGAGCTTTCCAATAGCTAGAATGGTTTGGGCCTAAAAAGAAGACAAGAGGTAAGGATGCTAAATATCAGACAGGATGTTATTTGATTATTTACCTCTACTTTGTGGTTATCTGACATTTTGAGTGAATGTTAATTTCAATTTCCTCAGAAAATTTCAGTGGTTTCATACCTAGCTAGCCGATAGCCTAGCCTCTAAACGCTACTAGCAGATTTGGCTAGCTAACATTATGCTAAAACATAGATACAGGTAGTCCTATAGGTAGCGTGTTAGCCTTTTGCTAAACGTATAGACTTTGTAGTTACTTTTGAGTTATGTCGAAGGCAAACATTGATTGTTAAAATTATACAACGTTAAGTATTACTGTTATCCGTGCGGTGGCTTTCCGTTCTTGAGCAGAAAAACGTCGTAGAGATGGTGATCATATTTCTGTTAATGTAATGTTGGCTAACAGGTTATGACGTCTGATGTTTGTTTTCTCTATTTAGTCGTCGTTGACATAAACTATACACATAAGTTTGCTATTATTAATTGATGTTATCGACGAGCACATAATTGATATTGACGTTAAGTGCCAATGATAAACAGAAGCTTGCCATTGCAAATAACTGCTATCCAATTCGATTTCGTGGATTATTCTGTAGATGAAGTCTGGAAGCTGGACAAGTCAAATATAAGCGACAAATATTTTACTTGTTTGCTGTTTCTCTACCACAAATGGTACAATGTAACTATTTTAAGGCCCATAACAGTCGTCAATTTTCTCACCTTGACTAGCAAAAACTTTTGGTTTGTTGTGTTTTACGTTAGCCTCCGTACATTGTATCCTGCATTTATAACATCACATTACTCTCGGTGCCATTCCTAACTGTCGTAACTCAAAAACCTAATGACTGAGAGTTACTATTGCGTAGAAAGGCAACAATATACTCTGTGTCTAGCTTTAGTCAAGCAAAAGGACAGCTGATATGCTTTTCCAGGAAGCCATTTTACGTGCCACAGTTGGGGGAAGGGCCAGTAAATGCATCATAAGTCCAGAGTAACTCTCAACACTTAGAAATATCAAGGATCAAGGCTTGTATAGATCTAGCTGAGAATACTTGGCACATGCAGGCCAGGACAGAGCTATCAACTTGTTTTTCTTGGTTGACACATCATGGTGGGGGAGGCCACAAACTCATTTAAGGCAGGTAGATGTGAACTGGCACAACAGCTGTAGTAAGGTGAAGGTTTCAGGTTGCTTGAGTTTTTGTGCATTTGTTGAAATGTTAGTCCAAGAAGTGTTTAATTTTCACGTGGACATATGGAAGTGATGCTATTGCTCTCATGTAGGAGAGATAGATAACATCATGTTATAACATTAGAAGATAGCATCTCCCTATGCTTTTAGATGGTGACTCTAACTGCAGTACTTTGCATTACTCTGTAAAAGAAATTACTAAGTGAGAATAACTTTCTGAATACACAAATGATTATAAGCTCAGTCTGAGTAAGCATAATGGCTGTAAAACATGTCAAGTGTTCCAGCTTCTGTTATCAAAGCACGTGTAAACAGCTTAACTGAATTATAGTACCCTCTCAGTTGAATTTTTTTATTTCTTTTTTTTAAAGGACATTTTGGGATACATAAGCCACTCAAACTGTTTGATAATAGATACCAGTTGAATCTACTCCCATGTATAGCGGTTATAAAGAGCAGCTTAAACTGTAATGCCTTTGCCAAACTTGCATGAAGAGTGTACCATGATGGCAGTATGTCCGAAAATGTAATTGAAATACCGAAAGGAGATGGATGTTGATGTGGTGAGAGCTGTTTCAGTCATTAAATATCATAATAACCCTTTTTCATTTACTATTTACATTGATTGAATAATAAAATAAATTTCAGTTACAACATGTTATTTTAAATTGTTACAGCAATAGCTTGTCATGTTGTGCACCACGTGTACCAGAGACGACAGGGTGTTATAGACAGACATATGAGACACAAGCAAAAATATTGGTTGTCTCCCAATGTCAGTAGTGTTAAATTGTGGGTATATCAATAAAACAAAGTAAACAACCTAAATACAGAAATACTGTATTATTGTTCATAGTAAAAGTCCATAGCAATTAGCTAATGCAGGTCATGTAACTGGTCAGTGTGGCAGCTAAAGGTTTGTTCTTTCGTCATGTGCTCCCTGTGATGCAGCTCATTGTGAAATCCTCCTAACTTCCTGTTTAGGTTTGGCTTTAGTATAGCTGTTTCCTCTGTGGCACATGCACATGTTCTGTTGAGGTGTTAAGGTCACTTGTTTTGTCCATTCTTGTCAGATGAGTAGGTCCGTGTGTTCTTTGGCTTTGACACATCTATTGTACATTGCGATACTAGTGCAGTATGGCTATTTGGAAAGTGGGCAATGCCTAGTTTCAGGCTGTTCAACAACAACAAGTAATTGTACAAGATGTGGGCCTGCCCTCTCAAAACTGAGTAGTCTAGTCTGAATAGACCAAATGCTTTACAGTACTCCTTTATCCTGTCTTATCACATTTGACTTTATCGCTCTCTGATGGTTGAAATTAATTTATTAAGGGAAGTGAAAAAGGAATAATAGTCTGGTTTGTTTATTGTACATAATGTACTGCATTTTAGACATTATTCTTTAAACCCTACCAAAAGTAAGCTCGTTGTCTTCAGCTAAGGCCTGTGAGTTTATAATCAGATTTAATTTCCTTTACAAAGAGAAGCTTGTCAAAAGCACATTGTTTGAAAGCTCTTCCAGAGTCTGCCAGTTTAATTAGCCCGAATCTAAGCAGACATCAGCAGCTATTTTTTTTTTTTATCCCTCTGTACTGTTGCTCGCACAGCAGAAAAAATATGCTACTCACTGTGTCCTGACCTCATGCATCTGCTCTTCAGCCTTTGTGTTCTAGGATGTGAGTTAAGCTCTCATGTGGGTATATAGTCCTGTGAAGGTGAAGCTCATTATGGTAATTTCATTTTACAGATCTGGCATACATCCGTGCTGTGAGATAGTGCTCTATACTACTGGTCTGTAAATGAAAACATCGGTCACAGTCTAATGCAGCACTAATACTTATGATGAACAGCAATAAAATTCATTGGCATAACATTTTTCAGAAGAGGGTAAGTGCAGGGTAAGTTCCAGAATAGTAAAATAAGAATTGGCCTATAACAAGTATTAATTAATGTCATACATTGACAAATCTTAGGTAATAACTGATTCAATACAAACTAATATAGCTAAAAGGAACCCAAATGGCAAAGACCCCAATTTATGAATCATACAATGTATACAAAATTTTTCATCAGCTGGTGTCGTCATTCTATTTTTGGCCACAGCATGTATCAATATGTCTGCTCTGGGGAGTGCGAAGGTTTAGATGTTCAGAATAGTAAGCCACAGGTTAGCGTGTTTGTATTTGTAAGCAGGCAGATATTCCAGTGTCAAATTAAGCCCAGATTGTTTTCTGAGTAATAAGATTGTGACTGATAAATGGAAAACTTGGGGTTATATTTGCCTTTTCTTGTTATCACGTGATAAGTAGGATTGACTTCATGTTGGGACTGTATAAGTTGCATGATGACCTGCAGTTATGTAAGTTATGGGTGAACTAGGTTATTGAAGGTTGTGGAAGGTAAAATTACCCTGACTGAGGAATGAACTAATTAACTAATGTTTCAGGCAAGTAATAGGCTATTAAATGGAGTATTTAAAGTAAGTAAGCAGTAATGCTGCAGGGTAAAAGAAGACCCAATATAACAAAGTTTAAAAGTTTATTCTGTACGACTGAGCCAAGATGGGTTTCACATACCATGTGTTTTTGTTTCTTTTTTGCGTGTGTGGGTTACGCTAAGGGATGCAAATTTAAGCAATTTCCTTATAAGTTACATTAATCATCAATAATCAGTGAAATATTAAAAGCATATAAAATACATACATATGAAAGCTTTATTTAAACGGTTAACACGGGCCATTTTTTCTGTATAAGTTCATTAGTTTTTTCACACATTCACAACATTGCTGCTCTTTCTTCGACTACTGTTATTAAACAAACTGAGCCATTATAACATTTTTTTTCCCTTTAAGTCTTTATAGAGGGGATATCTTAAATGGCACAAATACGGTTTTAACAATTTTGTGAAATATCAGTGTTTATATTGTCATTAAATAATCATGGACTACCCTAGTCAGTCTGTTTTTATTAAGAATGAAAGAGATTTTTGTTTTATATATCTGCTTGTGAAGCATTTTTTATTTTTTTTCATCAAGTCTGGGTGATTACTGTTTGCTACAATGATTTTTAACATGACATTGGAAAACATTGTGTGTATCTTGGTGTGCAAATTGAAGAGCCTGAATGACGCAGATTCTTTGGATTCTGTCCACTAAAAATGTGGCAGAACATTGTATTTTTTGCGTCAAAGCTGCGTGTGAGAGTATTTTTTTACTGAGCTCCTCTGATATTATTTTTCAAGTCAAAATCCATGTGACCATTGAGAACAACCACATTTAGATGTTGCCGTCAGAGTTTTGTATTCATAAAGAACAATGCCTCTTTGCTGGCTTTCAAATATAAACTCTCCTAAATTGAAATGTTATGAATCAGTTTTTTAACTCCAGAAGAGTTACAACACTCTGCCCTGATTGGTAAAAGCTGCCAGCTCCCACTGACTTGGATAATGCATGCCTGCTGAGTGAAGGCATTCCAGGCAGTGAGTCAGTTCAAATGCTTCAAACCTGCCTGAATGAAAGGATGTTAGCAGTTGTTTAGAGAACATGCCAATCAAGATTTAGAGTCTTGTTTTGATATTTTAATTGGAGCTAATCTGAAGTCACAGAAACATTTTGAAGTTTTTCTTTCTTGTTTTTTTTTTTTTACTGAAGCACGAAGTAAAGAATTCAGAACACTCAGGCTTAATCTTAAGGTTGACATAGTCCTCCTCAAACATCATCAGCTAAATACTTTGACATAAAATGCACAGAGAACATTAGGCTCATTTATTACACCTATTAATGAGATGAAGTTTCTGCCATGCTGCTACAGGAATAGGGGCACTTGCTCAAGATTTTGTTTATATCACCATGCACCTGTTTCCTGAGGAGAGTTGGTTAATTTTGTAAGCCAGTGGTTATTGAGAGTCACTGCATTTTGAAAAAAATTATAATTTTTGGCAATTTCTGGGACAGTCCTTTTCCTAGCTACTGGCATGTGCATTCGTCACCCAAACAGCTGCTAATATGAGGCAGGTTTGTGGCATTTGAATGGACACTCCCTCTGGAATTCCAGTTGTCAGCAGGTTCACTTCAAAAGCACCAGGGAAGGTGGCACAGGCTGGCCAGCTGTACCCAGATTATTTGTTCATATAAATTTTGTAAACTACTTTTGTATGAAATGCAGGAAACCTTTTATGACATGAGAATTTTATTTATTTATTTTTTTTATGAACATGACTGACTAAGTATGATGCTGTATTTCTGTTTTTAACATCCAGTATTCCCATGAGACTGACTTGGTGTGCCTCAGAGCTGTTGTGACAAATTAGTGACCTTTATTTTGTAAACATCATAGCTGGTGCAGAGTGTCAAGATTTGTAAATTCCATACTAATTCAATGGTATCATATAGCTTTGTCGGTGCTCAGTTACATTTTCTGTGTAACAAGCTTTGTATTGATTAGTCAACCAAGAATAGCAGTCAGCTTCTGTATATAAATGTAAATGACATATATAATTGACGTGGAAAATAACTACTACTATTAGTAGTAGTAGGGGATTAGATTCAGTCTTGAATTTTATTAATTATTTATTTTTTAATAACAGAAGCCCTGATCATAAAGACATGGAGCACTTCTCAATTTTGTGCAGCTGTACAGTTTCCATTGACAATTTTGTCTGTCACAAAGCTATGCATTTAAAAAAAAAAAAGGCACAGCAAAGCAGTTGTGAGTTTTCTGAGTTTGAACTTCATCATTTTATGTTTAGACTTTGCATTATCTTGTAACTTGCACCATAGTTAAACAGAAAATCATAAAAAATTATAAAATAATTTGGGAATATCATTATTAATGTTCACCATAGTGGAAGATGTCTTGTGGAATTGGAATAATCTTTGTTTTGTTCCTTTTATTTAACGAAAATCCTCCAGAAATTCATAATTCAAAATAAATGCAAGACAGACAAAACAAGAAGAGCAAGATAATGAGAAAATTATGAAGTGAAGAAATGATAACATCAAGCCTAAACATAACAGGAAACTCGTAGAGAGATGCCGGAAGTGAAATGCTATGTCACCACTTTCTGTACTGATACCAGTCCTTGCAACGTGGTGATAACGCATTTGACAGCCAGTGTCATCATCATATGTGGCTGATGGAAACATCTACAGTTTTTTTACAACCTGTATGCCGGAAATTGTGTGCTGTCTCTTTAACAGGCTGCACGGGCGCTTTGCCCTGTCCTCTGGGCATAGTGGGGGAGGGAGGGAGGTTGTTGATGGAAAGATGGGCCCTGATTGGCTGGGCCTTGCTGAGGGCAGTGACATCACATGGAGGAGAGGTCCTGTGGTGTAAAATAACATCTCCTTTTATGGGACGAGCTGGAACGTTCCATTCTTGGAGAGAGGTGAGATTTTGTTCCCCTCTCGCTGCCCCCTCAATCTAGTTCTCCCTGTATATTTCCTTCCTAATTCACCTATAAGGCTGATTTGTAAATAAGTAAGTATGTAAGTTATTTATTTCGTGTTAATCCCATATTTTTTAAACCACCTCTTATTTTTCAACTTTGTTTTACTTCTCTTAATTTAGAGTTTGAATGTGCAGTAAACTTTGTTAAGACTTATTTCCCTCCCTTTTCTCACTGTCTCTCTTCTTTGAGTTAGTATGTTGCGGTGTAATTACCCAGATTAATTATTTATCTGTAGACGTATATACGACTGTGGGGTTGTTTTCTCAGTCTTTACAAATGCCTCATCATCACTATGCTGTGTCGTGTTGAGCACTGTGGATAATTTATAATGTACTGCAATTAAAAGATTCCTCTACTCCTTGCTTAAAATTGGCCCACAGCACTGTTTGCATTTATGGCCACAACCAGGACTGTCTGGTGCTCTTGTGGATAGGAGGCATGCCAATCTCTCTTTTACTCAATCTTTTCTCTCACCTTCTCTCTTAACAGTTACACACTTCACGCACTCATCGTACTTATCCGCCCCCAGCCTCGTATCACTTCGTTTGTTCTCCACACATGCTTTAACCTCAAAACACTACACAAGATGCAGTTCTCCCAGACTTCACCTAGCAAGTGACTACCCCCGCTGTTCGCCGACGTAGTATCTTCCGAGAGCGAGCAGTCACCTCCCCTCCCTAAGTCAGATTTGTCACCACTCCAAGGAAATACACTGTACCTTCGAGTCGCGTAAAAAAAAACTCTAGTTACACTCTTCCAGCTGGACGCCCACAGATACATTTAGAAAAAAGGCCAAGTTGTCTTCACTGGAGGAGGTTGGTGTAGAAATTTAGGCTGACAAGTCATGACGAGAATACTTCTGAATCCCTGGGAGATCCTCTGAACCCTCCTACCTCCTCCTTCCAATGTTTCAGTGGTTGGGGCCATGGCCTCTCAGTCAGGGTAAGAAATGTTTGGCTACTTGGCTGCTTTACTTATTTCTCTTGGTGTCTGGGAAGCAGAAAGCACTTAACTTCATATTTCACGAAAATGTTTTTATATGGCCTTACATAATGGCTGTGTCACAGAAGCTCAGTCCTGTATTCATGGTGCTCAAAGGACCATCAGTTTTTCTTCTTTTTTTTTCTCTTTGTGGATTGTGTTGAAATGGTTTGGCTCTTATATATTGTGAGTTAGGAAGAGATAGATGAGCTGATTAATTTGGGTACAGAGTGAACTGGCTTTTACACTCTGCAGACTTTGACCTTTTCAGGTCTGGCACACCGTTGAATGATTACTGTAAACATAGTAGTCCACTTTAATGATGATAAATTCCATTTAAAGTCGTGTTGTGTAAGAAGTTATTTGCTTAGGCTTGATTTTACATTGTTTTGAAACTACTTTGTCTACCTTACTATGTGGTCTGATCGGCTCCATAGGGCTTTGGCCTTGGATGCAATCTCGAACCAAAAAAACCCACTAAGACGTATCTATTATCTGTCCCTTTAACATTTGCTCTTCCAATGAGTCTGAGATTATGGTTCGCTTGTCCCGAGTGTTTCTGAAACTGGGTTGATATTAGGATATGACTCTAGTGTGTGGTTTCCAGAGGCCACAGGTTATGTGGCCACATCGTATTTGTTCAGCCAACAATCTTTGTTACTGACCACAAAAAGAAATAAACAATATGCTCAATTAAGACCCCCACTAACTCGGAAAGAAAATTCCCAATCCCCCAATACTTAGCTAAGTAAATAGATGCTCAACTTGAAAGTAAAGTGGAGATGCTGTGTATCATGTGGCATTATGTTTATGATTGGGGACATACTTCCACCATGCTGTAATAGTTGTTTCTCATGTTTCTCCATTTCATAATATTATTTTGGTGCAACAATTACATTTTCTGTACACCTGCTCTCGTTTGTCATGCTGTCATGTTAATCGACAAGTCGACTAATCATGCACGTCCTTAGTTATCAGTATTATTGCATTGCTGTTAAAATTTTTGAAAATATTCAAAATATCCCGACACACTGAAATACTTTCACCAAGTTTTATACTGTTAATTAGCAGCACAATGCACGTTTTGTTTGCCTAAACATTAGGATAATAACAAACCCCAAAATGCTCAAGACCTCACTGCAGTGAGTCTCCTTCCGCCATGCCTTCACTGATGCAAAACAAACCCATGTTGCATGCTG
>JBBPCS010000226.1:4548673-4601831 GCA_037974645.1 Hollardia meadi
ATGCTCAAGACCTCACTGCAGTGAGTCTCCTTCCGCCATGCCTTCACTGATGCAAAACAAACCCATGTTGCATGCTGCGCCCATATCTGGTAGAATGTTGCTAACTTCAGTTGATGCTGGAGAGTATTTATCATGCATTTCAGGGTGTGGTGAAACATGGTTTTAGTGATAATTAAAATTTGAAATACTAATACTGACCGTTAGGAATTTTATTATGCTTGATCATTAAACCAGTAACCATTTCATCCCTGTTCTTTCTATAGGTTGAGCTCAGAGGCTATCAGAGTTTTTCACTTTCTGCCTTTAGCAGACTGACTGCTGGCTTGTATGGGCCTCCACTACAAACATTTATGCTGCAGTATCATTGAAACCAAAAACGCCAATTGAGCCTCCTGTCTGATTTTCTTGAGTGTTGTGCTACAGGATGAAAGGGTGCAACTCCCCGTTGAACTACTTGAAACCAACAGTTCAGGTAAATTAGTTGGGCAGAATGGACATGAGTATTGTGTTAACAATACTATTCTTTTCTAATAATTCTTTGCCTGGGGCATTTAATCATTTAGCACTGTGTTAACTGTGCCCCGTTCACACATTCAGCCCCATCACAAAATGTACAAACTCATTTAGATGGAAAAGTATTATGAGCATACTGAATGCACCCTTGGTGCATCATTATTTTTGTTTATTTGTCTAACTAGTTGAGATGTAGAGACTTTTATATACAGGACTTGAAACCTGGATTTCTTTTAAACCACAGGCAACATTTATAGCATGAAAGGCCTTCAAATGATAGTTTGTGCTTGTCATCTTGGTAGTAGGGGAGGCAAAATAACTAACCTCAAGCAGAATTTACTAGAATGTGGCTGCAGTAAATCTTATGTTAGCTGTACCAGACACTTGTCTGCACAAGGTGATCAGTTCAGTTGTAGCGAGATTGTTATTGTGCGTTTTTACAGTTATGTTTGACAATGTCAGGGTTTTTCCTGCATAGAGAAATTTTTGGCAACCCCCCAAAGAGGTTTTAGTCATCCCCCAAAGGAAAATCACCAGTGCCAAACTGATGAATGAGAATAAAGACAGCAGTTCAAATCCTCTCTGAACGTTTTTAGTAACAATTTAACAAACAACTGTAGAACAAGCAGTGAATGAAACCTTTTTTTGGGATATATTTTTCACCTTGCCTATGTCACCCAGCCCTAACTGTACCCCGACCAATAATGATTAATGTTGTAAGTAGTCTACCCCCCCCCCCCCCCCCAGCCAGGAAAAACCCTAATCTTGGTTCTTAACTCTGCTGTATGTCAAATAAAGTCCAGAGGTGATGATGGATGTTTGATGTTTGTACGATGTATAGCCTAAACATTGTTTTCTCCTTTTATTTACACGTCTGCTGATAAAACTGGTGTCAATGGTGTGTGTCAAACGGCTCACAGTGATTATGGTCTTGGTCACTTCCTTAGCTTTGCTGTAATGTAGCCTAGCTATAGTGTGTAAGTCACGTTGCCTGTATGAGTGATGACTCACAGGTGGGTGTTGTTGATGTAAAAGAGGCAGAGGCTTTGTAAAAAGGTTGGTTGGGAAATTACTATTTAGACTTTCTATAGATAACTTCCAGATAACCAGTCAGAAGTTGTAAAAACTACTTAAGTGCTAGCAAGATGTAGTCTACAACAGCACTAAGTGATTGATGGTCCTCATCTGTTTCATGTAAGAGCAGTTTGAATTATTTCCTGGGAACCCTCATAGCCTAAAATATGTAGACTTGTTTTCCATCTGCTTCTTTTCATCTTTTTGGTCATACATAGTTAAAATTGAAAACACTCTTGTGTATTGTGTTTATGATCTAGGAGGAGGCAGTGTGGTCTGTCAACCTCATTGTTGTCATTGGCAGATCTTAGAGCTGTCTTCTTAAACTGGGAGCCGACACGCCTGGCTGATAATTTGCTTGTTTAAGAGCTTTCTAGTTGTATTTTCTGTTAAGCGAAGTGCACAACTGACAAGTGACACTTTGTCAGGCTGGCTGTTCCTAATGAACATTAAAATTCATACTGTTTTTTAAACAGCCATGTGTTTTATCCTCCCATAGTGTACACAGTTTTAACACATGTTCGTTCATTCGTTTGGCGCCATTTGTCTCTGGTGTGAATCCATACATCCACTTAAGGTCTCTGTCCTTGAATAGGTCTCTATTGTTGTTTTTGCACTACACAAGTTATGCTCAGATGCACAATAAGGGCAGAAATGTGTTTTATGGCTTAAAGCTAAAGTTTTACAGCAGAAGGATATTAATTCACTCCTCATCACCTCTGCCAAGGAGGTTATGTTTTCACCCGTCTGTCTGTCTGTTGGTTGGTTGTTTGGTTGGTTGGTTCGTTTCTGTGCAGGATTGCGCAAAAACTACTGGATGGAATTCAATCAAACTTGGTGGGAGGATGGGGAATCGCAAAGGAAGAACCCATGAAATTTTGGTGCGGATCCGGATAAAGGGGTGGATCCAGGAATTTTTATCACTTTCGCGAACATTGCGAGAGAGGCCGTTTTTCGACATTTTCATTAATTTCTCAGCGAATAATGCATGAATCTTGATGAGAAAATTCAGGCATATGTAGGAGGTGGGTATCTATGAGGGTGGCTTGATTCAGTTTAATTTAAGGAGACTGCTGGGCCTTGGTGGATGTATGCGCTCTACTAAGTGCCATTTTCTAGTTGCAGTCTGTTTTGCGCTATTAATGAAAAGATGTTCATATCCTTTTCATGTGGTGTTAGGGATGTCCGGTTTACGCCAAAAATGGTAACTTTTCTATTTGAATTGATATATTTAGTTAGCCAACAACCACACTGTAGTAATTAAACTTCTCAATGTATGATGGCATTGAAAATGGCCATTAGTAGTTTCAGCCGGGGTGCAAATTTACATTGACCATCTGTAGGAAGAGATTACTTGCAGTAGAAGTAGGCTACTGCACATTGTCTAGACTAGCCTAAGCCTATTAGGGACTCCATAAAACTGACTCAAAGTAGTAGCAGGGTTGAAAATGGCAGCCGGACTGTATGATCTGTTATGATATGATGAACTAGCTGATATTCATTTACGAACCAAGAAATCACAGCATGAAAAAACTGAAAGGCTAATTTTTACGTCACTGTTGACCAAGAGAACTTATTTTAGGTAAATTCTTTCATGCTCGACAGGTGTTCCTTTGATGAATGTCCCACTTTTCATAATATTCCATTTATAGCCGTCCCTGTAAAGCCATGAGATAAGAAGTCTGTTTATTGTCTTTCTTCGGGGCGTTTTTATGTTGACCTGTTGTTGTTCTGTTTGTGTTATTAGCAACATGAACCGTGAGGACCGGAATGTGCTCCGAATGAAAGAAAGAGAAAGGAGAAATCAAGAAATCCAGCAGGGAGGAGGAGAGGCCTTTCCAGCGAATTCCCCTCTCTTTCCTGAACCCTACAAAGTGGTAAATTTGTTTATCTCACATTCAGTTTTGACTAATTCATTTGTCAGTTCAGAATTTGCCTTTGCTCTTTTTTTTGAGCGAAAACCGCTAATGCTAAATGTTAAAATGTTAAGCTTCAGGCTTCAATGGTAAAGGTGGAAACGCGTTCTTTTGGTGTTTTTCTACACATATGTGCGTATGGGCACACTTTATAAGATTTTTTTGACTTCCTCCTACATCGCCTCAGTCTGAAAAAACATTAACTGTTAGTCAATTAGCTTCTCCTAAGCGTCTCCTAAGTCCTATATTTGATTTAGGTTTGAGAGTACAATTTGTCGCTGAACCTGTTGCATTTTTTTTTTTTTTTTCACAATGACCCTCAGGATCTGCAGTCTTCGTTTTGTTTATAGTTTGTGTGATGAAAGCTAAATAGGTAAAACTCAAGATATGCTTTAATACCCACACGGAAGCTGTTTTATGTGACATGTCTGAACATGCTCCTCTTACAATGACGACACTTCTATGATCTCACGTTCAAGTTCAAGATGTAATTGACTGATCTGTGTGCAACACAGTATACAGTTATGTTAATCACAGGTATGAAACAAAATCGGATGCTTTTCTAAACATTTGCTGTTTTGTTCTTCGATGTCCTCCTCCTGCTCACAGACACACATAGATGTAGGCCAGCCAGCTCTCGCCTGGTCAGTATAATTGTAAAGAGGATTTGAGTTCTCTATACTGGTCTAATCTTTGCTACTAACCAGATTTGAGAAGAGGTAAGTGGCTCCTCCGCCTAGCTAGAGGTAGCCATCAAAGAGGCAGCGAGGAATGTGTCTTGACAGGTTGGGAATAGAAAGGGTACCAGAGGTGATGAGAGCGGGCCTGTGTGTTTTGGACCACAACAAAGTGAAATCTGACTTTGAAGAAGGAAAAGTCCTTGACCTGTGTACAGGAAAAAACGGCATTTGCAGCAAAAACTTTTATTGCTCATATTTGTTCTTCTGTCGTCAGAGACATAAAACTGCTGGGCATGATGTGCTCCATTACAACAAATGTGGGGGAAAAAAACGACTGTTTAAGCCACTGGCTTTTCTACACTGTGTATCTCTTGCTCGTCTGAGTCTTATGTAAGCTTCAGTTCAACTTTTTTTTTTTCCTGCTCTGTCATGCTCCACTAAGTGGAAGTTTACTGTGTTCTGCATTAAAGGCCATGTGTGCACGCAGCTGCAGCTGTGGCCTCCAAGATCTAGACCAGCAAAGCAGTAATGTTTTTATGGTGCAGAGTTCATGCACTTATAACTCAGCTGCACAGAATGAAGAGCACAAGATTATCTGGTGAAAATTAGAGCTCCATATTATTGTTGTTTTTTTAACTGATACTTATATATGTGGTGATACAGTATGTACACATTGTATATAATTTTAAAAAAAATCAAGGATCCCTTGAATGTGTTGATTAAGCAGGCCCTTTTAACCAAAGTAGAGGGCATAATTTAAATAAAAAAAAAAAAATCCATAAAGCACCTACATGTTTGCATTTTAACTGGATCTTAAGAACCACAAAGGTTAGGAAAATTAGACGGGTATCAGAAACGGATGGCATAGTTTGTCATTTTTGCATGTGTTTTGGCCGTTGTAATTTACTATTGTTAAAATGGTACAGAACCGGGGACTTTTTGTGGAACCAGGAACCAAAAAACATTTGGTCAATGTGGAGCTCAGTTTCCTGAGTTCTTTAACGGGTTCCTGAGAAAGTTCCTGTGGACAAAAAAAAGAATGCGTCAAAACATTTTTACAAAGCTATGAGATATAATACTTTTTTATACAGATATGCAATACAATATGTACCACACGATGTGTATTTATTTTGTTTTTATTGTGCGAGACTACACACTACAGAGTGTGGAAATCAATGTCTGTAATGTAAATGAATTTGCTTGCAGAACAAAACGTGTGATGATTCAGCGGTTTCTAACTACCTCAAGCACTTTCTTTGTATTCCTCATTGTTTGTGGCATCATCAGCCAACACGTGCCAGTATCAGTATATGTGATAAGCCGTAACTTCAGCCCCTCGTATTGAGTACTTAAAAAAAGTGGAGGTTGTTTCTGTTAATTCTAATGCAATCATAACTCTAATGCAATCATAATAAAGCTAATCATTTATGCTCGTACTACAAAGTGAAACCAACCCTACATAAGAAAAAGAGGTGATGTTACGCTTCACCAACTACACACATGTGCGCTTAACCAGGAGCAGGAGGTAGTGGAGTGCATGTTATGACCAAGCTAGTTACATTTCCTACTACAGACGACGGTTTGTGTTTCCACACCCTCTGTGTGAATCTCTGAGGCTGCGTGTGAAACTGGACATTTCGTACAGACTCCTGTCACGGGCTGATTGCAAGCATGTCTCCTGGAATCCGTGGCCTCAAAGTGATTGATTAACCTCTGTGTTGTAACTATGGGTAGACGCTTATCTGTGTTCACAATGGGTGACTACTTCTCTAGATTCAATAGATTATTTTCTCAATGTTCAGTCATTTATTTTAAATATAAAACTGGTGACACATGGGATTAGGTTACCATTTTTGTCTTTTGTGAGATGAAAAGCTGTATTTTAATTAAGCTCATTTTGCATATTTTTGTGGGAGTTATGCATTTCCTCTCTATTTTCAATGTTTTTGATGGAAAGCAATTAACCCAAGTGTTGAACTTGTGCCCATAATGACTCTGCCTCCTCTTTTCTCCTCTCTGCTTTCCCTCTGTTCATTTCTCTCATTTATTTTTTCTTTTTTTCCTTCATCATCACACTGTCCTCTACCCCACCTCTTTCTCCCTCATTTTCTGCTTCAGTCCAGCAAGGAAGACAAACTGTCCAGCCGTATTCAGAGCATGCTGGGCAATTACGACGAGATGAAAGAGCCGATCAGTGACACACTTCCAAAGATCGGTGGTAAACCTTCTAACAGCTCGTCTTCCTCTGAGGAGAAATCGGGCCCCCCTTTGTTTGGCGGGGACCAGCGTGGTGTCAGTAGCAGTGGCAGTAGCCAGAGCAGTAAGTGGACTCCTGTCGGCCCTGCAGCAGGTGGATCTTCATCCCAGTCCCAGAAACGCTCAGGACTTGGCAGCCAGAGGGGCAACGGAGGCAGTAGCGGCAGCAGCAGCAGTAGCCAAAGACACGGAGGGGAGGTGAGGGAAAAGAAGTCAAGTAAACACAGTGGCGGGTCGGAGCACTCAAAGTCACACACATCAAGTCCGGCAAAGGGCTCTCTCAGTTCCTCCAGCAGCAACAGCCACTTGAGGAGCTCCTTGTCTGCAGAGCAGCATCACAGCAAGGAGCGCTACCGCTCCAAGTCCCCACGAGAAAGAGAGGCCAACTGGGACTCACCCTCGCGGGTTCACACCTCCTTCCCCAGTGGACAGCACTCGAGCCAGGCCTTTCCCCCATCTCTTATGTCCAAACCCGGCTCGATGCTTCAGAAACCCACAGCGTATGTACGGCCTATGGACGGCCAGGAAACGGCAGAACCCAAGAGCTCACAAGCAGAAAGCTACAGTGGACAGTCACACAGCAGCACCATGGGAGAGATGAAGTCTAACAGCAAGGCCTCACTGTCCAAACTCAAGATCCCCTCGCAGCCTGTAGAGGTAAGGCTTGTCTACAGAATTTCTATTTGTAATTTAGTCTGAATCCTGCAGCTTATTATGCACACTACTCACAAAAAGGGCATATTGTGTGTTTGTGCCACGAAAGATATAAATCTATAATCGTGAGTGTTGAATGTGGAATATATACACTTAGAATAGCAGAGCAGTGTTTTATGTTTGGAGCAAAGATTCAAAATTATGTAATCACTGGAATAAATTACCTCACAGCAGGTTACACTGGGTTGACTGAACCCGCAGGCTTCATAAAATGCCTATAGAATGACTCGCGCTACTGAAAATGGCAATCACCTGCTGCATCATGTTGTTTATGTGCTGAATTTGATGTTTCTGTCTTTAGGGATCTGGTGATGCCAACTGTGTTGATGAGATTCTGAAGGTTCGTATTATATTTTGCTAAAAACTCCCCCTCTCGGGCCAACAGTTCATCCTGAGTATTCAGAGTAAAGCCTACTGCTTCCAGTTGCATTTTGCATTACTCAAACCTTACAACTAATTGGCATGTTTTTTCCTCTGTGTGTGTTCTTTCATTCTTTTTCTTTCTTACGTTCTTTCTTCCAGGAAATGACTCAGTCATGGCCCCCTCCACTGACAGCCATCCACACCCCCTGCAAAACTGAACCCTCCAAGTTTCCATTCCCCACCAAGGTCAGCATTGCACCAGTGCCTGTGTGTAAATCTGTCATTATGAATTAAGAAGGCTTTAGCCCCATTTGGTGAATGTCTAATTGCAACTATAAAGTGATGGGAGTTACCATTGATAAATATGTAATCTGATAGAAAGTTCAAGTACTTTTCAGTCAGTTTTGGTGTTTATTTCACTTAGTTCTTGCATGTAAATATTAACGGCCACAAAACTGAAGAAGGAAAATATCATTTTTAATTGATTCATTCACTTATTCATTGATTTGTTATCAAATATGAATGACACATTTTATGATAAAGTATGAAACGACAAATGAGTTAGTGAAAATAATTCAGAATGTCTTTTTTTTTTCTTTTTTTTTTTACTTCAGGACGCTCACCCTTTTCCAAGTGGACACAGTGAGTATTGCACACATTGTAAGCCTGAACACACGCTAAAAGAATGATGTATGTATATATTCTTGACATGCATGTTTATATATATGCTTATTTCTCATGAGTTTTGTTTGTTTTTAGAGCGAGGCAGTTCTTCCAAGAGCTCCAGCAGCCACCAGCCCAAAGCTTGTGATGACCAGCCAACGTAAGTGCTTCATCATTCCTCTCCTCGTCCTTTCTCATTATAAACCCGTGTTTGTAGTTTCTTCAGTGTTGATTCAGACAACGGGGAGGAGGATTCTAAAACACATATTCATTTTGAGTTAAGAAATCTAAAGAAATCAGATATTCGTAGATGGCCTCATTTACTAGCAACCTAGCTAGCAATTACTCTGCTGTAATAAAATGCAAAGATTTAATTTGGTTTAATTCCTGTATCACAGTATGCTGGAAGATGACCTCAAGTTAAGCAGCAGTGAGGACAGTGATGGAGAACAGGATTCTGCCAAGAATGCCTCAAGGAACACATCAGCAAGGTAAACACAAAGCAAAGTATATTTACTTTTGTGAAAGTTTAATACATTTTGTCAAGAAGGCTACATAGGTTTGGAACTGGCTTGGAATATATTCACAGGCCTTTGTTATATTCTGTTAAGTCTCTTGAAAGAGATGGTGAATGGGTTAGGTGACTTTTTATTATGTTTTCGGGTTGTCCGTCCATACATCCGTCCGTCCGTCCCATTCTTGTGAACGCGATATCTCAGGAGCACCTTGAGGGACAACCCACAAATTAGTCACAAACGTTCACTTGGACTCAAGGATGAACTGATTAGATTTTGGTGGTCAAAGATCAAGGTTACTGTGACCTCGCAAAAATCGGTTTTGGCCTCGTGAACGCAATATCTCAGGAGCACCTTGAGGGAAAACCCACAACTTAGTCCCAAACGTTCACTTGGACTCAAACATGAACTATATAGATATTGGTTGTCAAAGGTCAGGGTGACCTCACCCTTGTGAACGCAATATACCAGTAACACCCAGAGGGAATTTCATTACATCTGACACAAACAATCACTTGGACTCAATGATGAATTGATTAGAATTTGGTGGTTAAAGGTCAAAGGCCACTGTCGCCTTGCAAAACACATTTTTGGCCTTGTGAACACAATATCTGAGGAACAATCTCACAAAAAATCTCACAAATTTGGCACAAATGTTCACTTGGACTCAAGGATGAACTGATTATATTTTGGAGGTCAAAGGTCAAGGTCACTGTGACCGCACAAAACATGTTTTTAGCCATAACTGAAGATTTCATGAGCTAATTATGATACAATTGGTTGGCGGAGGCATACAACTGCATAGCGGTAATTCTAGTTTCGTTTTGTTATTTGTTTGTCAGTTTGTATTTTATATTGTGTTCCGTCACGAATGGTGCAAGCCAACAGGAGCCCAAACGACGGCTTCAGAAATGTAAATTGAATCATCACCTTAGTGGCACAGTCTGAACTGAAATTTACATATTAAAAGATTGTGTCTTTTGCATTGCTTTGCATTATATTGATAGGGGATTTTTTTTTTTTGGTCACTGATTGTATAGGATGCTTCAATATGTTAAACATTACTGAAAGTGTACTTTCTGCACATAATATAATGCTGTTTGACTCTTCTGTACAAACAGCAATAACAGTGAAGGAGCGGAGCAATCAAGGGATGACTCGAGCAGCCACAGCGGCTCAGAGAGTAGCTCGGGCTCCGACAGCGAGAGTGAAAGCAGCACGACGGACAGCGAGGCCAATGAGCATCCACGGCCCGCCTCTCCTGAAGTAATGACAGACCAGTAACTTTGTACAAAACTTTACTTCTTGATGATTTGTTACTTTATCAACCATTATTTTTCAATTGCCCTAACTGTTCTTAGCTCAGTCCACCCTTATTTTGGGTTGGGATTATTACAAGACATTAATTGTTCTTTCTTGTGGCCAGCATAGTAATAATTAAAAAATAAATAACAATTTTTGCTCATTAAGGGAATTTCTTATGGCTATGTCTTCTCCCCTTCAGCCTGAACAACCTATGGCCAACAAGTGGCAGCTGGACAACTGGTTTAAGAAGGCCAAGCAGTTCTCACCAGCCTCTCCAGTGGACAATAATGTTCCAACCAAGTGCAAGAAAGAGGGCAGAGACAACGGCTCGGGACGCGGCTATAGTAGCCAGGGAGGGGGGTCAAAAGACTCAACGGCACCAACCCCAAACAGGGACCTACGGGCGGCACAAAAGGGTGCAGAGGGTGGCCGTGGCCGGCAAAAATCCCCCGCCCAGAGTGAGGGGGGCACAAACCCACGAAGGAGTGTGGGTAAAAAACAGCCTAAAAAGTCTGAGAAGCCCCCAGTGGTTGAGGAACCCAAGGGAGGGCTGAGAGTGGAGAGTGAGCCAGCTCCGGAGATACCTCCTCACCGGCCCAAAGCTGCTACTAAGGGTTCCCGCAAACCAAGCATCAAAAAAGAGCCGAAATCCTCCCCGAGGCCAACTGCAGCTGCGGTCACCACCACTACAGATAAACGCAAGGCCAAGGCACCCACCAAGACTTCCCAGAAGTCTCGTGAGTTTGTCGATACGGACTCTTCATCGTCAGACTCCGAGGGGAATGACAGTATCCCGTCGTCTTCACAGACACCCAAGTATACAGAGAGTATCCGGACCCCTGTGTGTGTTTTCTCTCCAATGGAAGAGAAGGAGCTGCTGTCTCCACTGAGTGACCCAGAGGAGCGTTACCCTGCAAGGCAGCCTCAGCAGCAGGTTTTACTAGTCAAGATAGGTTAGTTGAAGCTGCTCATATTCTGTGTTCTGTACTTGTCCAGCTGGAGTGCACACTCCTAAAGCTTTTCCAACCCCTTCCTTTTCCTTCTTATTTTCTATAGATCTCAGCTTGCTGTCTAGGATCCCAGGGCGGCCCTACAAGGAGCCTGTAGAGATAAAAGTGGAGAGGGATGACTCTTTAGACAGGGACGGCAAAGACTGCAGTAAGCAGAGCTCTGAGAAGAGCTCTAGTAAAGCCAAGAGGAAACACAAGGTATGGGAATTGATAGAGCATACGCCTGTCTGTGTTCTCTGCCGTTTTGATTCTAGTCCTATTCAGTACATTATCTTTTAAGCTATGATCCATTTTAATTAGCCTTCCAACCGGATACCGTATCTCTTAAAATAATCTCTAGACAGATTTCCATTAAAACAAGAAAATGCCTCTGAACTTTTGATTCAATTTTGGTGGAGATCCCGAATCATAGCTGTGAAACTACCAAAGAAAGGAGACTTACAATCATAAATTATGTCTTAGGGTGTAATGGCAAGTTGGAAAACCATTAAGCATTGACAGAAAGTTGCACTTGTGACTTGTTTTCAAATCAGAAATATCACACAACAATAAATCCTTTAATGTGTCTTTGCTTTTAACTTTCTGTGATCTTTCTGTCTTTAGAACGATGAAGAAGGCTCCAAGCCAGAGAGCAAGCGATGCAAACTAGAGGAGAAGTCGCTATCTCATCATAAAAACAGCAGTAAAGAGTAAGTATTCTTCTTTTTCCCCCCTGGTTATCATTCACAGTAACCCCTCTGCACACCAGGAACACTTGGCACATTTTGTCACAGGCATAATGAAGCTTGCCAGATGTCTTTTTTTTTTTTTTAAATTCTTACAATTCAAAAAATAAACCCTGTAAACTCTACTGAGCATTATTAAAGTATAAAAGCTCAGTGACGTGGCTTTATTTTATTGCTTTTCAAGCTGCACCTGTTAACTTTTATTTTTAATGACATCTCTGCTATGTTTTCAGTGCTGAAATACCTGCCATGTTAATGTGTAATCTTTGAGTGTTAATAGTTTGCAGTGCAGAGTACACTACTGCTAGAACATTTTTCCATTTAAGAAATATATATATTGCAGTGATTATTCATATCCCACCAGGTCTAAGAGGTCTTTGGAGAAGAAAGAAGAGCCAGTCCCCTCTCCCTCCTTATCAGGTCTTCAGCGGACACCCAAGGCAGAGCATCCGAGTCGGAAGAGGACAGTCAGCCAGTCCTCCGCGTCTTTGTCCAGCGGGACAGGAAGTGGGAAGGAGGGAAGCCACAGCACCAAGGGCAACTCCACTTCCAAACACAGAAAAGGAGAGGAAAAGGGACGCAGCTCACGCGAAGGCAAGGTGGGTGCGATTAACCTTATCCCAGGGCATTTGCTGTCTGATTGAATACCTGACAGGCATCGTGGACACGGGAAGTGTTGAGTGCAACTTTTCATCATGTTTGCCAACTGTACAGTCTTTCCCCCCAGGGAATTTAAATAACGATGCAAGCATGAAGCTCTGGGAAGAAGGAGAGTGGTTAAGAATATAGCCTGGTTTAATATCCATGCTCTTCGTGTATGATGTGCATATTTTTAAATGATGCATGAGTCAAGTATTTATTTTATCTATTGTATATGCCTAGTAACCATAGAGCACAAAACATTTCTACCTCCAGACTCTCAATCCCACCCTTTTCTCCATTTTATCCTCCACTTCAAACACTAGCCGCCCCCCCCCCCCGAAACTTAATTCCCTCTCGCTTGCCGTCTCTGCAGGACAAATCCTCAAAGGGCTGTGATAACCAGCTGGCTGTTCCTCCGCTCTCCACAGACGGCTCCAAGTCTCAGAGATCCAAGCTGGTGTTTGAGGACAGGTAAGAGGAGCTCTTTCCACTGTGGATAACCCCTCAGCAGGGTATGCAGAAAGAAATGCTGTGGGGATCTACGGTTGCCTTTGATGCATAAAGCTGTCGTAGGCTGGGGAGGTCATGAATTGATGTGGCTGCATGCAGGAGAGATGATGTAAATTTCCATTTTTTAAAAGGCTCTCTGTTGGGGGTCTCTGTTCTTTTCACGCAGAGGTAAAGAAACAACATAGTTGTGCTTTTTCTTTTTATTGGGGGGTTTTTGTTTAAAGGTTTGATTTAATGAGAATGTTTTTGTTTACTTTTTGTGTTGTGTGCTTAGAGGAAATGTGTGTAGATATTGAGACGGGCGCAGTGTTGTGAAATAAAAGGTTGGGCTTTTTTTTCCCTAAATGGTTCAGAGACATAATTAAATTTGTTTGACCTGTTAATAATTTTGTTTCAGGGTCCATTCAGCAGATCACTACTTACAAGAGGCCAAGAAACTTAAACACAATGCAGACGCACTGGTAAGAGCAAGTACCTAAGGACTATTTACATATGAAATTGAGATGTCAGTTGCTGCATGCAAAGAAGTGAGGGGACAGTAAAACGGCCGGTTTTGAATGGGGCTCAATGCTTGATACTGGAACACACTTAAAATTTAGTATTTATTGCATTGCATTGACCTGGAAAATGTACCTCAGAGTTTCCAAAGCCCATGTTTCTCAGTGATGTCATAGATTTGAGCATAACATCCACAAAAACAAATGCTTTTGTTACCGTGTTGCTGAAAGATGAACAGGTGGCTATATTTAACTGCAGGTCTGGTATCAGTTACTTACCAGGGGCTGTTGAATGTTAATTCCACTAAAATATTTGAAACGTTATTTTGCTGCGGCAGTTATGAATTTAAATGCAAAACAGTAAATGATTTCTACATAATGTTTGACAACCAAACCAATAATACAAACTGTTGATATTCTGTTCTCTTAAAAATTATGGCATGACCTGAAAAGTAGTGACGTGCGTTTCAATTTCTCTATAATGCACCTGAATTATAATTCATTTAACCACGTTACAGTTCATTAGTCCCTATCAACTATTATAACATTTCAATCCAAAGGCCAATATTTACACCAATGATTGAACTGTTGCTGCTTTGTTTTTAATGAAAACAGAGTTTATGTAATCAACACAAGACAAACCATGTCAGTTATGTAACATGGTAATGTCAAAACCTTATCAAATTAAACGTTATGTGAACGGTCCCAGTGACGGTTTGAGAAAGGAATACAATATTCGACTAACCCGGGGTGCACACAGTGATTTCATTTTTGGTATGTCCCTGCTCCCTCTTTTGCAGTTGGACCGTTTTGAGAAGGCGGTTTACTACCTGGATGCTGTGGTATCTTTCATTGAATGCGGTAATGCTCTGGAGAAGAGCGCCCAAGAGGCCAAGTCTCCCTTCCCCATGTATGCTGAAACGGTGGAACTTATCAAGTAAGGACAAACATACGATTTTACACGTCAAAGTCTGTTGTTGTCAGTGTGTCAGCCCGCTCCTAATCCCCGCTTTAGCCTAGCAGATTGAGGCTACGTTGCTAGCATAACGCAACCAAATCTCTGAATGTACAGTTTCTAGAATGACTTTAACAATTGTCCCTCCTTGAAACTGAACATTTGTTCTGTCTTTTATGTTTAGATACACTATGAAGTTAAAAAGCTACATGGCCCCAGATGCTACTTCAGCAGACAAGCGGCTAGCTGTGCTTTGGTAAGTATGCTATAGATTTCCCTTTCATGATGAAAAGGTGTTGGAGATGCAGGCTATTAGATAAAGGAGAGTTATGTATTTACACGTATCTCTGGTCTATTTCTCTTTCCAGCCTACGATGCCAGTCTCTCCTCTACCTGCGGTTATTTAAACTGAGGAAAGAAAGTGCACTCAAATATTCCAAAACACTCACCGAACACTTAAAGGTACTTCTTGTTTCCTAGAACCTGAAATCAAGTAAACCTTCAAAACCAAAGAAACGCAATGTAAATTCCATGTATGTCGCTATTTTTTTGTGAATGTGTAACCTGCTTCCTGTCTGCATACATAATGTTTTTCCTCTCTTTTGTTTGACAGAATTCTCTCAGTAACACCCAGGCTCCCTCTCCTGGAATGGGAAAGTAAGTCGTCATCTCTGTTGCTGTTTGGAGATTAAAAGTACTTGTAAAGGAGACATATGTGTTCCCTCCACGTATGTTGAATGGCAAATTAGTTTTAAGGTTTAAAGTTTTAGGTTTTCACAGAAAGACAAGAAAACTATTGGGGTTTTTTTTATAAAATAAATATTAGCATATATGCAGAGAGTTGCTGTAATCTAATCTTGTGAAAATTTCGTCTTGTTATGAACAACAGTTTGAAGCTACGTAATCATACCGGGCAGCAATTAAATTAATACTCCCATCAATGATGATTTTCAGTTAGTGCTCAGTACATTTAACTTCCATGCGGCCACAGGTGTTTAACTTCTAAAGATGACCTTTTCCAAACTTTTTCTAAACCAGTTACCAGCACTCTCATTACCATATCTGCTTGTTTCTGTTTCCTAACGCAGCAAGGCAGCGGGTATGCCCTCTCCGGTGTCTCCCAAACTGTCGCCAGGCACGGCCGGTGGCTACTCGACAGTCAGCAGCAGCAGCAGCACCAGCTTGTCTGTGACCATCCCTCAGCGTATCCACCAGATGGCTGCCAGCTACGTCCAAGTCACCTCCAACTTCCTGTACGCCACCGAGGTCTGGGACCAGGCTGAGCAACTATCCAAGGAGCAGAAGGGTAAACCACTTTAAAAAACTGTTGTTTTGTTGTTTATTCTTGTTAGTTAGATAGTGATGTAATCCCTCCACCCTTTATTATTTTAACCCAACAAGGTATTACACCTACATTTAGTATTAGAGCATTGTTATTTGCTAGTTATTTTGCAAGTGGAGCCCACTTGTTGCACTGTTCCACCATTGCTAACAGACCATACTTCTAATTCCAGTATTTTTAGTCGTGTGTCTTCCCCCTCCTTTTCCTTTCCTGTCACCTCTCTACTGTATGCTGTTGTTACGACCCCGAAAAATGTCCAGGGGACGAGGGGAGTAACAATAAAGTAATGACCCGGGAGAAAAACAAATTAAGAAACCGAACCATAAGCAAAGATAAATGTTTATTAACAAATTAAGCAAAAAAATCTACTTACTTTGACTCACAGCTCCACTCTCACCACAGCGGCTCCAGTCTCTCTTTGCCTGTCAAGCACCGCAGCCTTCAGTGTTGATAGGCCATTACTTGAGATGTGAGGGACACTGAGGGAGACTACAGAGTGGTGACCATAGATTTATTAAAAGAGCTTATATTACAATACTTACTTAATAAAATAAATATTAAATAAATTAAATTATAATACATAAAATGCATCTACAGTGGTGACTACAATCTGTTCCATCCCTACTGTCTAGTAAAGGCAAAAATGCACAACAAATATTCTTTAAAAAACTGAATACAGGCTAGAAATGGAGCTCCCAGGACATAATGAACTGATTATAAAATTGTTAGCACTCATCAGGGTTCAACGTTTATGTTTTTGTAACTTGCCCGACCGGCTATCTACTTGCCTGAAGTCAGTTTTTACTTCCCCCCCCTACAAATTGTCTATTTATTAGCGGTTATTAAGTAACAACAAAGACTAGCGCCAATTGTAATTTTTTCATCCGCTCCTAAGCAATATATATTTGGAGTTTTGCCCACATCCTCTTACGCCACCCAAATAAACTCCTGTTATCAGGATAATTGAAATATTCTCTTGGGCTTCATCTCAAAAACGTATTTACTTTCCCCTCATTTTCTCATACTGCGCATGTACACCTCTCAACAGAGATGAGAAAAAAGTGAGATGTCTCACTATGTAAAGAGTCTGGTCTAGACCTAGTTTACATTTAAAGTGTCATGAGATAACTTCTAAATTCTTTTTTTGGGGGGCTAGTGAGTTGCTAGATTTACTGGTCTGATGGGGCATTTTACTTGCCCCCTGCTCATTAAGTAGTTCAAGGTAGCTCTGAAACAATTAGTTGATTCATAGGAATTAAATGATTTTTATAGTCGATTAATTGTTTAAACCTTATTTTTCAGCTTCCCAAGTGTGAGAATTTGTGAATCTTTTGTTTTTTCTGTTGCTGTTATGATGTAAATTAAATATCTGTGGTTTTTGGACGGTCGGTTCATCATAAGAAGGTGTAGGACATCATCTTGCACTCTGGGAAACTGTCTTTCACTGTTGACAATTTATACACTAAACAATTAATGGACAGGTAAAAAAGATAGCGAACAGATTAAATGATAATGAAAATAATTGTAGTTCTGGAAACCTCCCACACACACAGTACATTGTCCTTGGAAGGCAGAAAATGATGGTGAACTTTCTCCAAGTCAGTGATATTTAAACTGACGCTGTGTCTTTTGTTTCTCCAGACTTCTTCTTGGAGTTGGACAAAGTGATGGGTCCTTTGATCTTCAACACCAGCAGCATGACAGAACTGGTGCGTTACACACGGCAGGGCCTCCACTGGCTGCGCCTGGACGCAAAGCTTATTCCCTAGTGAGGACCTGCTCCCTGCATGCTGCTTCCATACACACACACACAAATACACCTCAGTCTCTTGTGTTCAGCAACATGTGCTCAGACACGTCCTCACAGACTGACAAACATAGAATTATGCACTGTATGCACACACACACACACACACACAGTCCAGCTCTGGTCCTCCATGTACATACACACATATACGTGATGAACTTCTCAGACAAATTTCCAACACTGTGTCCATTTCCTATACCAGCTTGCCAAAAACACTGAGCAATTTAGAGCACCATCGACAGCGCCACACAGGGAGAAGCATCATAAACTGCAGCACAGGAACAAAGAGAGCTTATCGCCATGCTTCATATATCGGCAAAATGAATACGCTTAAAAAATGGGGTTTGGTTTGTAGGCTACTTTGGCTTTTAACATTTTGTTTGACTTTGTTTCACCAAAGTACCTCCCATGAACACCAAAGGTGCTTTAAAATGAAGGTTTCTCTTTATCATTTTTGTGCCTTGTATGTTAGCTACAGGAAAACAAACAGCCACCCAAACATATCTGAATACATTTTTATTTTATTTTTTATTTTATTTTTTGTGCAAACTCATTTAATGCATTTTAAAACATTTATCAGTTCATGAAAACTGGCAACAATAATGTATATTTTTAGTCAAGTCCTGTCAAAGCATTTGACATTTTAGAGCAGAGATGGTGTCAATTACAAATTAAGATACTTTACATAATCTTGCTTTATCGGATGTGAAGGTTGATCTTGGAGCATGAGTTGTAGGAAGGTCTACTGTGCACAACAGATTAATACTTCTGATATACTTCGCATATTTATAAATGTTGTCTTCATTGACCAATGTATTAGTTTTTAACTGTAATTTGTATGCCATAATCATGAACTTCTTATAGCCCTGCTAGAAAATGTAACCTTGGTCCGTTTGTTCCAACCACTTTGGTCTGGTTCGATGTGAAGAGCAGCGTGGCCTTTAGGGGCCGCTAGCAGAGGCTTTTAGAGTCTTGGCCTTAATAAAATTGATCATGTCAATGTTCTCTCTAAGAGATTTGGTGTCTTTGAAGCTCCAGAATACAAGTTTCTTCCTATGAAATGTTTTTACGCTCGCAGCTACTTTATTCATTGAGAAATTTCCTCGGGGATGAGTCACTTCCAGACAGTGTTATTCATTTTTTGATCCCCTTGTTTGGTCAGTGTCTATTTTTCTAAGGAACAGCAGGGAGTGTCTTAAGTATTGAAATCATTTCCACATACACAATGCAGTTATTGACATTACAGTTTGTAAAAACTGGGCCTGAGTGACTACTAATTTGGCACAACACAAGCAAATTTATATGTAAGGAAAGATGTTTTTTAGAGAGTCATCAGTGATGCAGATTAGCAGTGTTGAATTTGTAGAACAAAGAGTTTTAAATCTATAATTATATATTTCAAAAATGTAACGGCCAGTATAGATTTTATTTATATACCAAGCAGTTTTTTTCCCGTCTTCTGGCCAATCAAAAGTATAACTTTTCAAAATACATACTTGTAAAACAGGGTTGAACAAGGGTTATAAGATGCAAAGTATTTGTATATGTAATTGTTCCTATTTAAATTTTTAAATCTTAATCATACTTGTATTAACAAGAAGCAAGAAGGTAGATCAGCTAGTTGTTAAAATGGCACAGCAGGCGGGGTAAAGATGACGTGTCATCTGTCCAGATATGAACATTTCTGTTCATTATTTAAAATTAAGCGGATGTCATTAAAGGGAACGTGGATGGTGGTGGTTTTGAATGAAGATGTTAACATTACGCCCAAGATTACAGTTGATGTTTGGGTGTGTGGTAATGGTCAATGACACGAAGGACAGCTTCTTTTTTTTTTGTTTTGTTTTGTTTTGTTTTGTTTTCAACCCGTTTCTCGTAAAACATGCTGGAAATATTAAACCTGGGCCAGATAGTATTCATGGAAGCTATCATTGGTTGTTGTTTATTTTTTGTTTCTTTTAGATAATTGCTGAAGAGTTTGGATACAAGAAAAGTGCCTGAAAGTTTAAGACCTGTGATGCTCTGTAACTTTCTGGTACATTTATTCTATTTTTCAAACATAAGTTTGATGTATTTTCTGAATTGACACCTCATTGTACACCTATTTTTTTTTTCATCTCAAGACAAAACCAGTCTAAAGAATCACCGTTTGGCCCAGGTTTAAACCTTTGTGATGTGTTTTGTGTTTTCTTTTCCTTCACTGGCTCCCTGGCCTTTTTTGTAGGAGGGGATACTGTTATTTCCTCTTGCACTTGAAAAAGAGAAAGTCAGAGGATGTATTATTTTAATCTATGCAGGATTTTTACACAAAAGGATCCGTTTCTTTGAAAACAAAAAAAGTTCAGCTTGGGATTTTTTCCCCCACTCTTTTCTTTCCCCACCTCAGTGAGAAACCTGTTCAACTCAAGTCTGATGCCTTTAGCTTTTGCAATTTTGTGTACTGGTTTAGTATATATATATGTATATAGATCTGTTTTTCTAACTAAAAAACAAATGGCTTGAGCCATTTTGTACTTAAAGCTGGAGGCCACTTTTCTCATAGGAATTCCTCTGTGGGTTTTGCCAGCCTAGTCAATGTCTTCATACACTGGTACCCTTTGTAAGTACAGGACCGCGCCTTGTGTTCCCTACACTATCTTATAGTCAAATATACAAAATTAAGCATTAGAATAATTAACAGTTTGCTACTCACGCTTATTTATTTTTCTGCCCCTTTGCTGCCCCCCTTTTGTTTTCTATTTTGCCATTTTAAGGAGTACCAATAGGAAGATGTAAATGTATTGGGGTTGTTCATGATGAGATTTCATTGTAAGTAGTAATTAATATTAATTCTAACTTGAAAGAATCCAGGGTAAGATGAGTTTTGTTTTTTTTTGTTTTTTTGGACATTCAGTAGAAAGATGTTAACACTTGCATGTTTCTATTTAAATACAAATGTATAAAATGTAAATATAACATTTCTTTAAGGGTGAATTTCTACTACAGTTTGACATTTTTATTGAAATTTTAAAATCCTGTAAATACATTTGTGAGATACTTTTATGCACATTTTTTTTTTTTTTTTCTCCGTGGGCTTTTGTGTTGTTCTTCCAAGCCGTTACAGATGACATTTCAGTCTCGTAACACTGTATCTCATATTGATTTCTCACTCTTTTTCAGTCCTTTTCTTACCGTGCTCGTATTCTTTTTCTGCTTCACTGTCTCAGTATCACGGTCGCCACATAATCATCAATGTGTCTAGATCCAAGTGCGAATATTTTGTCTTCTCTGTATTTGATATGGAGGCGTGTACTTTTCATGAAATGTATATTGTTGATCTCATGGGATGGATGGTGTGTACAGTCTGTTATGTAAAACCACGTCTGTTTTCGTCCTCATGGGAGAGATGTATTTACTATTTGTCCCTTTTGAACAATTGGTCCAACATGTCTTTTGAAACAGAGGTATTTCTCTACAGGTTAAAACAGTTGTAGCAGTTTATACAGTATGTTGTATAACACCTTTTTTCTAAAAAGTCGTCTCTTAAGCGAGACCAGCAGCATACACTATGTACAATGGTCTAAATCGGACTAGTTTTAAGAGAACTGATGACAGAGATGCTATATATGATGGATGCAATATGATTAAAGGTACTCATTGAGTTTGATCTTCAAACTTAGTTTATGTAATTTAAAAGCATTCTTGTGAAGTGAGTATTAATTGTGACTAATGAGAGTCTGTCCTGAATATTCTTTGTATTTTGCCGTATTGAGAATAAAATATATATGGATATGTTTAATGGAGTGTTACTCATTTTGTTTCAGCTGCATAAGATCATATAGTTTTACAGAAGGCAAGAGTGTTTTCCAAAGTGATGCAGGTTATATTGAGGAAAATAAAACAATTAACATAAGATTGGAGTTGATGTTTATGATTTATTGAACAATCAACTTGCGTGTAACCAAAACACTATCATTGAGGTCATGCGCCATCATGTGCTACAGTACTTACTACTACCGGAGGTCAAAAAGTCCGATTTTATCTCCCTGAAACTTATATTCTGGGAGCACAACTACAAATACTGGTTGATTTCCTATGAGCACAGTGTGTCAGCTTTTGCAGTCGGCACCTTGATATATTTGAAAGAAAATAACAGAGATACAGGGAGTCCAAATCTCTGTAGATTACAGGTACTTTATGAATAAGGATGAGTGGCCGTAAGAAAAACAAAACAAAAACATGATGCAAACTCCATCAAGAAAGAGGCCACAGTGACTGGTGGAATAAGTCGATTTATAAATACTTCATCACATGTAGAAGTTCTGCATTCAAAATGCTATTAAGCACACATATTGGCTATAAAATATATTCATCAAAAGCACAAATGGCTCTTGTGCGTTGTATATTATCATCTAAGCATTATTGATTATTGGTAGTGGTGCATTAAAATGTAAGGAGCATTGTATGTTGCAACTGAAGTGGAGTTATTTTTAATTTACATACTGTTTGCTAGATAAACCTACTGCAATGAATTGTATTTTATTAAGTCAATAGAGATTTTGTTTATATATTCATCTGCAAAGCTGGGAAATAAATGTAATGGAGTAAAAAGTACAATATTTTCCTCTTAGATGTAGAAGTATAAAGTAGCATTTGTGAAAAAAAACTCAAGCAAATAATTGGTACAACGCAGACCACAGGCCAAACCTTGTGTATCAGCTTTCAAATTGCCATTAAGTGGTCATGAGTTGCTACTGTCATTGCTGTCATCTCATCAGTTTCAGCCTTGTCGTCACTATCATCCTCACAATCACTGTGATTGTTGTTGTTAAATATTATGATTGCTATTGTATCACTTGCATTGAAATAGTGACAAAATCAACAAGGCAACAAGGAGTAGAGATGAAACAACAGAATTGCTTCTTAGTCTTAAAATTGATATTTCAATGGCTGAAACTTTTGCTGTAGTAAACAGTTATTTTAAAAAAAACAAAAAACAAAAACATTCACCAATATAGTGAAAAGCTTTAAGGTCAGATTGATTGTTTCAAGAAAACTGTAAAGCGATATAGTTTACATGGTAAAAATGTTTATTTCACTTTTATCTAGAGACAATTTGTTGTTTGTTGAAAAAAAACTGTTGTTTGTCCATTTTAATAATAAAAAAAATAGATGTTGCTTAGTTAGCCTAATCTTTCTGTGCATGAAACAAAGGTATTCAAAGTAGTTTATATAGCTTTGCATTACAGAGCCTCTTAGAAATGATTAGCGCCTTTCAATCCACATTGTGCTTGCCCTGAGAACATTAACTCTTAAGTAGACTGGTGTTTTTTTCATGCACAGGTTTTATTTTGAGATTTTTTTTCTGGCAGTTTTTAACTTGTAGTTTTCATATTTGAAAGACTGGTATTTTCCCTTGACAGTGTTAATTTGTTAAACTAGCCACTTAGACTACATGTGTCTGTCAGTGAGTTGAATATAGCAGTAAAAACGTCACTGTGCAGTGTCAACGTCAGTCTATTTCTACTGAACTGGACAACATCAAAACGATATAGAGAAATTCCCGTTTTCACTCTTCCGCCATTAACACGGACTGACCAATAGGATGTCGTGGATTCTAAAAAGCCCGCCTCCCGCCGTATCTGATTGGTTCACGTGGTCCTTCTATTACCTTTCATCCGTTTCTCGCTCCAGGGAATAAGGTAAGCTAACTGCGAGCGACGGAAAAAAGGAAAGCTCATTACCGGGTGATGCGAGGCACGGCAGCCAACGACAAAAAAAAGTGAAGTTTACTCGCCAGTTTATGTGTTGGTAACTCTCACTGTTTCGAGAAGAGGAAACACCTCCGATGGAAACAAGGAGTACAAGTTGAGAAATGCGAAGTGACCGGGAATGAAGCAGGTACGTGAAGGGGACAGCAGGTGCAGATTTAGTATCGCTGTGGCTGCTCAGTTTCGGTTGACCATTATCACCATATTAGTGAGTTAAACCTAACTGTTTCTTGTGAAAATGGTCCTATGACAGCCTTTTAAAACCAAACCAAACCTTTTATTTTTAACCTCTTGTTAATTGTATAGTCATTTTTATTGTGTCTGTCGGAAGTAAAATAAACACCGTCGAAAGCTTCAGCTGCTCTCAGTTCAGTTCTGTTAGGAGGAAACGTTTGAGAGCATATAATCCTTGGTAGTGGTCATAGTGATTGTATTCTTGAACATAGCCCATCACCTGTTGGATTGCTACTGAATTTTCTTTTAATATAATGTTCTGACTTAGTAGATGTAGGCATATTGTGAACTTTGTACGTGTTTTTATATGCGTAAAAGTATTTGCAAATATGAGCTCTGGGAAAACAGCTGACAGGTGAATTAAAACGATGGTTAGCTGCAGCTCTGTAGTGGATGGTGTGGGTTATAGACAAGCCATTTAATTGCCATTGCCATAATTTTGTGTTGTATATTACACATGCAATGAGAACATAGTATTGTCCTTCCTTGACCTTATCTCCTTGCCTCAAATTGATACCTGTCCCTGAATTATGCACTGGATGGCCTTTCTACCTAATGACTGGACTATGTTTTATTTAAAGTGGGAACAAAAGGCTGTGGCAGGATTGCTTTGGGGGGGAAACCAGACACTGGTGTTTTGTGCTGTGGCTGAAACTGAAGCACTCATGCGGTTGGTCAGATGGTGGGAGCAGGAGGAGCACACTGGCCTCTCTATGTGCTGCTGCTGGACACCCCACTCCGGCCGCTGACCCGGCTTGACTCCACTGCGCCCACAGAGTCTGACCTCGAGCCTGCAAAAAGAGGCCCTTGCAGAGACGTTAGTGCAGACTAAATGGCATGTAGGTGTAATGCAATGTGCATAAACCCAAGGACAAACACAACACATGCACAGGAACTCTGCCGAGGGAGGCAGAGGCACGAGAACCCAAAAAAGAATACATCCAACACAAACACCTGTTGACCCGAAGCTCATCTAATGTTGCACTGCTTGGGTAGTCCTGCACCGATGGAAGCTTGGACTTGTCAGATAAAGGACAAACTCAGTGACACGGTGGTTGTTTTTGTGATAGCTTGAAAAACTGGTGTGTGTGTGTTTGCAGGAAGATTAAAGAAGAAAGGAAGCCAGAAACAAAAGATGGAAGCAAACAGAAAGGCAAGGCTGTAAAATATGAGTAAGATCCCAAAGCCATGGGCCATACCCGTAAACATACTGTAGGTGTTGGAATATGATCCCATTATCTGTGTTTTGCTGCAGAGTATTTATGAAGAACTTGATGTGCATAGTACATATTGTGCACACAGACTCAAAATAGCACTAGTTAGGGGTGCTGTTGTTTGACTTTGAGGGGCTGGTCATGTTAATAACAGCGGAAAATCACTCTTGGTGTGGTTGGTGTGAGTGTGTGGTTTTGACTCTGATGTTTACATTCTTTCAGTGACCTTTTACACATTCCACCTCTACAAGGATGAACTAACTGGTTTGACTGTGTGGCTTGGGTTAGAAGTTCAGATGGGTTCAGCGGTTTGGACCCACCTAGGGTTCACGATAATATCGGTATAATTTTTAATATGATAAAAAGAAAATCATATTGTGATAATAATGGCAATATTCGACATACAATGGCAACAACAAGTGTGGCTGAAAGCGAAGCATTGCTTCAGCGTGGAAATGGATTGGGTTACAGGTTGGGGGCAATACAGCAAACTTATTTCATAACCTCACTACCTTGTTGAGTACGAGAACCAAAACTCCTGCAAGGAGAGCTTAACAGCTGTTGTGAGTTATAACCCAAAAATATTTTTCATTGTTTTGTCATATCGTCAAGAATATCACTAAGACAGAAATGCCCTGAAATATCGTGATATTATTTCAGGGCCGTATCGACAGACTGATTCTGCAGCAACAAGGAACCTCAAATAATTACACCGTAAAACAAACTTGGGTTGTGAAAATGTGGCTGAAAGTAATTCAATTTAAATGGTAGGATTACATGCAACTGACTAAAATGAAGCAGCTAAAATGTAGACGAGTCTTAATCTAATGACCTCACACTGTGGTAATGAAGTCGTTATCAGTCTGAATGGTGTTAGTTTGAACTAGTGAAGGTGTCGGAGTGAGAGAATGCACAAGGATGATAGCAGGAAAGTGTCTGGAGTTATAAATCAGTTAACAGCTCTTTGGTTTCTGTTATTCGTACCTGTAATCTTGACACGGTCCCATAATGGAAGTGTGATCTTGTTCACTTCTTCCATTGTACCTGCATGACGTAACACTTTCACTGGCATTGTTTGTTTCAGGGGAAGTGAATGATTCATTCAAAGGGATGCGGAATTCAATGGTGTGTTGTTGTTTTTTTTATTGTCAAATGATTGACTCAGATTGGCTGTCATGATAGTGTAAACCTCTAACTGGTTACTTAGCATGACTTTAATTATAGGTCAGCTGTTGGTGATAAACAACAACAAGAGGCTCTGATTTGCAGTGTTTTAGTAAGAATGGAAGATTTAATTAACAGGGATAACGAGGTTGAATAGGGATACATTTTAACGACAAAAGAATGAGATTGTGCTCATAAGGTAGAGCTACAAAGTAAAAACCACTTGGCTGATCAAAGTCCATCAGACGCGTTATTATCAAGGGTTTAATGGGTAATAAAGTCAGACCATTCAGGATGACATATTGGAGATATTAGAGATAAACACAGGACATTGCGTCATGCAGACGTACCTGTATATTTTAGAACTTTGGTAACTCGTGGCACTATAAAATAATAATGTAAGTGTAGTAAGCATGGAGGCTAGTTGGCATAAAGTGTGGTGGTCTAGTTTATGGAAGTCATTGGAATGTCATGCTCTGTTTTGAGAAGGGGGGAAAAAAAAGTCCTTGGAATGAGTGATAAGATGATAGATGCATGTTTTGGAGAACAGATGAGGAAGAGGGAAGCATGCTTAAGATTTTCTATTCAAGTTAAAATTTCCCCACAGGATTAATAAGTAATAGGAAAGAATGGAAGGAATATCTGAGGTTATTGTAAACTGGCTTGTTGTGAATGGAAGCATTGATCCTGATGATCAGAATGAAAACCGCAGGAAGTACATATTTCTTTATCATTGTGGTAGATTTTTCCCTTTGCTGACAGACATAAAACCTGTGAAGGTGTTTGTTTTGGTAGATGAGTCACGACGACAATGGCTTTGACTTAAAACTGCTATAATCAGTATTTTCTTATATTAACAATGGAGCAAATGAGATGTGTGAAAGTTAACTTTGTCAAGGAGGCGAATTATCACCCGACCCTTTATTTTCCCTCAGCTCTACGGAGTGTTTCAGTGTTTCTCAACTTATTATTTCAGCTACGGAGTCAGACATTTTCCTCAGGAGTTTGTGAAGAGCAAAGTGGAGATAAAAGGAAAGTGACTATTGGACTAGTTTCCTCACATGGCCAGACACACAACTCCAAATAATGTTCTTCCATGTCTGCTGGATGTATAAACAAGAACTGTTTGCTAAAGGGATTGTCACACACACTTAAAAGCTGGTCTGAGATGTCAATATTGTCTGTGTTTACAGCTTGTTTATGCTTCCCCAAGTACCCAAAAATCATTTAATGGAGGTTTAAATTACTTTCCACAAGGTGACTAGTTGGTTTAAATTTTTTGCTGTCAGGTATTGGCCAAGGAAAAGACTCCTGCTCCAGTTAATCATTTCAAGGATGCGTATTCCTTGTCTTATTCTTCTTTTGCAGCACCTGCTTGGAATAGGTTGGGTCAGGGTCCTCCTCCTCTGACATTTAAGACATTGCATCCTCAGAAAGATAGCTGAGACCGGAAGCACATGGGTTGAGTTCAAAACGCTCTGTGTTTGTGGAAGCACAGGCCAAACTATCTCCAGCACAGCCTCTCCAGTTTATTCTCTTCAGTTGTTACTTAAGAACCCTTTTGTGCAGGGGCCAGGGGGCTTTTTTTTTTTAAACCTGGGTTTGACCACTCCCTGGTCTACTGTTGTGAGTTACTGTCAGATCCTCCTTTTTGTCAGAGGAACAGAGAGGCTCTTATCAGGTCCTATAGAGCAGATGGATGAAAACAGAGGTTATCGCTGGCTAATACAAGACCCCCCCCCTGAGGGCAGGCTGGAAAGTGTGTATGGTTATGTGTCTGTCTGCCTGCCTGCCTATTCTGGTCATCTGTCAAGTCCACACCCACACTATTGTATGGCCCTATAGGACCCTCATTGGCATATGGCAGTGTCACATGTCATGTGGGTATGTGTGCAGATGATGTGAGTAAGCAGCGGGGCAGATTTTAAAAATACGTCCTACAGCAGAGAGTCAATAGTCTTTAATGTAAGCACTATTTTAAATATGCCTGCAGTCCTAGTTAAAATGATGTTGTGGAGTTTTCTTTTCTAACACAACAATTTTTTTGTTTTGTTAACATGGTAAATGAAACGTATGTAACATTCAGTGTTACCTTGCCTTGTATCATTAAAGGTCTTTAATTTGTTCCTTGTTCATGTCGCTGCAAAGCTAACACTTTGAAACCTGCATTTTCTTACATGCACGTTCACTAAATGTCAGTCTTCTTCTACTTTTGCTGCCACATGGCTCCATATTTTGCCACCGCCACTTGTTGCATTAAAGGGAAAGCATTGGCAGGGCTTTGCACCGTGCCACATTTGTGCACGTGTGAAAAAACAATGTGGACACACTCATAAAAAAAAAAATCTGCCCCATAGCCCTACCAAAGGTCAAAAACTCCACGGGGTACCTTTTTAATTAATATGCAATTATTGTCTCTCAATCACATTCAATCATGAAAATTGAACAAGTGATTGGTTGGGATTCTCCCGTGCATCAGCACAGAAGAAAAATTTATTATTTGCCATCAGATTTGTTCAGTTAGCATGTTAGTATGGTCAGCCACATTGGCAGAACAACAAAAATAAAGCCACCTGCATAAAGTCCATCAGAAAAAAATCCTAATTAAATCCAAAACCAAGGCACACTGCTTGACCAAAATGCAAAAACATTCCTAAAATTTAAAGTTGTTGGGTTTTTTTAATTGTTAGTGTTGACATGATTTTAAAAAGGGCCTATAGATTTTCTGACACTGTTCTTGTTTTACTGTTTGGACTATGGAGCAACTTCTAATCCTTTTTGTGTGTTTGAGAGAGAAATAAAAGGCAGACAGACCATGGGGCTTTGTGAGTGTGTCCTGTACATAATACACCGTGCTAACAGGTCTACTGGAGAGCCTTCTCAGGTTTTATAGCCCCTGATGAAAATGTGTGGGTGAGGGGTTGTCACCGAGACTTGAGCCGGCCATGGATGCAGTAATATGGCTGTGATAGTGACTAATAAAAGAGGCATTTACAGCTGTCTGACATGGCTGGAATTAGAGGCTTGATGTCTTTAGTGTGTGTGTGTGTGTGTGTGTGTCTGGTCAGAGCTGGAATAGCTTCAACACCTGATTTGTGACTTTTTTTTTCAGTCTAAGGTGCTGAAATAAAATTAATAAATTGATATGAGTGAAAAGCAGCAAGTCATCTAAATAGATTAAATTACACAATTTTAAGTATCTTAGGGCTGAAGCAATAGGTCGGTAATCTACAACTGTTTTGATTGATTCTTCATTAAAAAAATAGTGAGAAAATGTCAAACATGATCTAGTGCCGCCGTCTCAAATGAGATGATTGGTTTCTTCTTTTTTTTTTAAATATCACCAACCTGATATCTTTTTGTTTTGGACTTTTGGTCGGACAAGACATTTGAGGATGTCACCTTGCCATATTCATTTCTTCACTACTTATTGACATTTAGTTGACTGACAATGAATCGCCTAGTCAATAAAAGCGTTTTGCAGATTAATCAGTGGTTAAAGAAGTCATGGGTTGCAGCCCTAAAGTAATTTCAAACACATTTACTTTTATAGTTTGTCTGCCAATAAAGGTGCTATTTAAACACCCGATCTGCCATAATCTGCCAACTGAATGTGAAAGAATGGTAAAACGTTCAGCCAAGACGCACATTTATAAACTCAGTGACTTGAATGCATGTCTATATTTTTCATTTGACATGTCATAATGTTCTCCCTAGTACTTATACCAATCGCAGCACCATATCGGACTACCACATTATTTCTTTTCCTCCCAGGTTTCAAAGTCCAGAGTGTGTTGCACTGTTTTCTGGTGAAGTTTAATCTCTGTGTGATTTATTTTACAGCCTCAACCCCCACCCACCCCCCTTCACCGCCACGCCTCCTCCCCCGATCCCCCTCGCTTCCCCTGCTCTGAGATAGGAAACCTGCGCTGCCAGCAGCAAAAGGAGCCCATTGTGATCAACTCCCCAAAAATTAACCACAGCAGCAGACTGTGAGCTGGGGAACACAATGGAGATTAGAAATCACTTGACTCCTGAGTGCAATGATCAGTACTATTGGGTTACTGTATATGTTTCAAAAGCAGGGCAATTAAAAGTTAACACGGAGTGTTTGGTCTCTGCAGAGGTGTTGATACAATAGGCAATCATCTACAGTGTACAGTCTACTGCCTGAGGTGTAGGTGGGAGTCAATTATCAGCACATTAAATTGATCTGCTCTTTAAATACAGCTCCGACATGTGTCCTGTTGTTAAATATACCGAGATGGAGGTGGGATAACTGCAAAATCACGACTCGCATTGTGAAAGTGCCGCAAGCTAACAAAGGACTACTGTGTGTTCCGGATAAAATAATAATTTTCTTTTTCATTGTTTCATTATTTTCATTATATAGCTTTCTGCAGCATAAAGTAAACTTCTCAGAGGAAAAGCGCTTACACAGGATTACACAGTTTGAGAGACTTATCAGCCTGTTCATGAGAAAAATAGCTGGCCATGTTGCGTTGATCATCTGCTTTATGTAATTGCCAGAAGAATGACAAAACTAGCTAAATTCAACCTGGAACAGATTCATTAAAGGCCAAAAGCTGTTGGTGCCAGAGAGACTTTTTTTCCCCCTCCTGTCTATGACACATTTATCGTTGTCATTTTAAAAGCGTAGCAGCACTACTTTGCGCAGTATGTCGGCATGGAAAAGCCATTGAGGAACACGTTGAAAGCTGAGACCTTTGCACTTTAAAATTTAAAGCTGCAGGTTTTTTTTTTCTACCTCTAAGCTGTCCACTAAATCAAATTTATTCCAGGTTCATTTTACAGAGAAATCCCCTCGTAGACCTGATGTGAAGATTGAGAGTGAGAAGTGGGAGAAGGGAAATAAATTCCTTGTTACTCGGATGTTTGGCTGAAAGAGTGTACTTACTCAAACTTTCCCTTTGCTTTTATGGGGCCCAAACCTTTTATATGGCGGGTAATACAAAGGCTCTGGTGCAATACATTCATTTAGTAATAATGTCTGGTCATCCTGAGTTATTGAGATTCTGTTGAGCCATTTCTTATTTGCCTTATTTGCACGTCTTTTGCATAATGTTTGGTGATGTTTTTTCTATGTGAGAACAGTCTGCCTAAAACTTGAGGAATGTGAGAAAGCCATCTGTGATTTTGCATGCTTCTGGCTTATTCCTAAAATAAAAGTTCCTCAACAAGTTAACATAAGTTAACAATTTTAGATGCTTAAAATCGGCACCATATATGAAAGCAGTGAGTTGTACTTCACAATGATGTTTACCAAGAAACTAAACCGGGTAAATAAAAGCAAATATAATATAATATTTCTCTCAGGTCGGTCATTCAGATTGTAGCTGCCAGTACTCCCCTCACTTGCTTTGACCTTAGTCTGTGTCTGAGGAATGAGTGGGAGTCAGAAGTGTAAATAGAGGAAAAAGACACTGACTGAGATTTGATCCAATGCCAATTAAATACTAGATTTTGAATAATGATAATATGAGAAAGAATGAGTCTTCGTGGAAGGGCATCCATTACCCACCCACTTATCTTCATTGGTTTAATTGTCCACACTTGCACTGATTAATCTGCTCATTGTATCGGGGTGAAGAAAATTCAAGCAAACAAAAATGTGCTTAATTTCACCAGATATTTGGAGTCTGTTTAACTGTGTGGGCAGGTCATCGTGGGCATGTATGCTCTCCTCAAATAAACCAACCGTCTATGTTCTCAAGAATATGTCTTGGCTCAGATCTTATGGTTGACTTCAGTGGTGGCTATGTTGGGGTCAGTGGGGGGAAGTGAATGTTAACCGTTCGCCCTCACACAGTGTCTGCATCTGCCTGGTGGGTTCTTTTGCAATTCAAATCTCTGGTGCGACACTGAGCAAATGTTTCCCTGTTGTCCTGCCGCCGCTCCTCTACAGGGCAGCGTGTCGTGTGTCTGGCTAGTCCTTTTCATGCTTCTTAAAGCATCCTGGCAGGTGTAAAAGGAGAGATTATGAGCATGTCTGTTCACTTTCATCACACCATATTGGATAGTGGACAGTGAGCCAGTTTCTCACACCTTTGCCCATTTATCCTCACATTTCTCTGTGTTTGCTCCAGTTTCTCTTTCCTTACCAGACATGATGTCACTGACATGCCCATGTAACGGCAAGAGCTCCATGCCTCTTGATTTCCAGCCTTTTCCCTGACGTCAGTGGCTATATAGAGTTTGTGTGTACTGCTCTTTGTGAAGCAAGACGTGTTGTTTTCAGTGCTGTTTGTGTGTCTGTCTGTCAGCAGGATTACACAAAAACTACTGAACCGATTTTCCTGAAACTTGGTGAAAGGGTGGGGCATGGGCCAAGGAAGAACCCATTAAATTTGGGCGCGGATCCGGATAAAGGGGCATTGCGAGATGGGGCATTTTTCGACATTTTCATCAATTTTCCGTAGAATAATGCATGGATCTTGATAAAAAAACAAATCAGGCATATTTAGAGGGCTGGTATCTATGAGTGTGTGTACAGTTTAGTGCGGATCCAAATAAAAATCCAGATCGAGCAGATTGTTTTCATATGGGGGTAGTCTTTTCCTGGCTGCTGTACTGTAACAAACGGCACTAGAAACCTGCAACTACCACCAATGTGTAGCTAAGTTAATAGGGATTCAGTAACTAACAGAGTGTCACGAGTTGCTGCAGTTGGTGGTAAGGCTTAAATAAGAGGGCTGTTGGACCTTGGCGGAGGAATGCGCTCTACTGAGTGCCATTTTCTAGTTCTACATGCCATCCATTAAAGCGACTACAAGGATGTGCATATGACTAAAATTTGCTCTACTTATCGGTTCAAATTTTTCTACATCTGTGACTGTAGGAATGATTACCATTGCATGGTTTGTGCTTCCGTTTTTGAGTGTGTGTGTTGATTATATTTTAATCAACCCATACAGGTGTTTTCAATATATCCGGCTGTGTAGAGAGCACTGCAGGTTTAAGTTGGGTGAAGCCAGTGCTTGTAATCACATAAGATCACCAAACAATCAAATCAGAATAATAAAGGTGCAACATAAGAAAAGCCAATCGGGCATAAACATTTAGCAAAGGGAGCAAAGATTCCTGAGAGGAGCTCTAATCAGGCAAAACTCCTGTGGAGGTACACTATGATTGTGCGTCTACAAGTCCCCCTTGTTGGAATTGTTTTGACATTTCGAGAAATCTGTTTATTGGCTTTCTTACAGAGAGTTATCTTTTATGATTTTGTACAGATCAAGCAAACAAGATGACGCTATTTACAATCTTAATGCTAAGCTAATCGCCTGCTGGCTAAAAGTGGTATATCCTGTGATATAACTCTCCGCAAATAAGTGCATTTCCGAAAATGTCTGAAACTGAAAAGTAGCCAAATAGAATTCAGCCATCATTAATGCTCTTAGTCAAACCTGTGCTTTACTGCGACATGTTTAAAATGCACTATTATCAGTGCATGTAGCCTGATGACCTCGCATAGTTTCCAGCTGTCCACCTTCTCCTGAGCCTGATTCTAATCAGTGAAAGTAACTGAGAACGACTGCAGGGGTGTGCAGGGCCCTTAACAGATGCAAAGAATTGTAGTTTGGACAGGTGTCATTTTGCTTGATGTTTTGTAGCAGTAGAGGAGTGTATACTATTGAGGACAGGAAGGTGTATTTTGTTTTCTTCTAAAACTACTCTCTGTATAGCTCCTTGTACATTTTGTGGTCTACAAATGTCCATTCATTTGCTGTAATTGCCTCATTCTAGATGGGTCTTGGGGAGCAATAAGTCAGATGAGGAATGCTGTTGTCTTGGAGCTCAGCGGGTCATTTAGTACTATAACCTGACTGCGACTGCTGCAGGAGGTTGAACGATTGCGGCAGGGGAAAACACCCAGTTCTAATTATGCAGTCTGAGTGTCTCAAAGTGAATATGATAGCGTGTTGATGTAAAGACTAAGGATTTGTTTGGCTGCAGAAGGATAGGGGTAAAGTATTGTGTGTTTTCCCATGAAAGATGTTAGTGTGCAATACATTAATATCCAAAGGCTATTGCCTTACTTCTGTTGCAGCTAAATGAGTGAAATGATTGTCCGAAAAAGGCCTGATGAAGTCAGACGAACAACTAAATCTCCAGCCTACTCTGAGCGTTATTGCTAAACACTTATTGGCAATTCATGTGTTCATGATTGGTGCTTAGACATCTCTGCAAAAATTGCCCTTGGCACATTATTAACCTGGCACTTCTTCCCTTGCATATTCCACTCACTGTGGGTTTAAATATTCAGTGTCATTATGCAATGGGTATTGAAACCAAAACTTTGTCCTTGTGAGAAAATAAATCCTAATGATGGATGAAACAATCCACCAATAACATGACGTCCAGGCCTGTTATTCCCGTCTTTACGTGATACGTTTGAGCTTCGTTTCTTAAAAGATATTGTAGGTAGGGTTGCAACAATAATTAGGTGACAGGAAAATGTATGTAAAATATCAAGGCTTGAATGCATGATTATTTTTTTGTGAATATTTTCGGAACTTCTTTTTCCTCTGTGATAGTAAACCGAATATCTTTGGGTTTAGGCTGTTGGGGTGACAAAACAAGACGTCGCCTTGGCAACTCTTGGACTCTGGACAATTAATCCTCAAGATGGCAGATTAATCGATAATGAAAATAATCATCTGTTGGAGCCCCAATTATAGAAAACCTTAACATTCCTTTTAAACTAATCTCACACTGCAACAAGTCACCACATTGCTTTATTGAATGCAATCCCACAGGTGTATACTCTTGTGAACTTTTTTTTATGCTCAGTTGTTTCCTTCTACCAGGAAGTGACCTGCAGACTGTGCTCTTATCAGGTATACTCACCTGACATTCGCACGGGGCAATAGAAGTGTTATATGGTATATGCATGTATGAATATGTAATGTAACATTTAAATGTAGCAGTGTACTTTGAGCACAAATGACAATATTTTCAAGAAAGCATGTTGAAAGAAATTGTGTGTAAACACAACTTGCTATTGGGAACTCTGTACTATACTTGTGTAGCCTGAGGTGTTGGTGTCTTACAGTAAACAGGAGCAGAAAATATAGCTGAAATTTTTAATCTTGAGTAGTAATATACTTTTTTTGGGTTTGTTTTAAGCTGTCAAACTGGATGGCCGTGAAACAACAACCTGTGTGTTTTACCTGATGTACCTGCCCAAGCTGTTTCAAGCACATTCCTTTTCATGTGCCTTTGCCAAACAACCAACCAACCAGCAGCCAGCCAAATTAGCGATAAGCCACTGAGGATCAGAGTGCCATGCTGCCATAAAGTGAAAGGTGTTTTGGCCTGTTGATAGATATGTGTACACAGTGCAGGCAATACATAGCTTTATCGTATGGTTTTTATATTGGTACTCTAAATTGAAATCTCATCAAGGTTATTCACCTTGCAAGCCGTGCCAGTGGTCATTCAAAATCATCCCGTTGCAACCACATGTCCCAATCCATCCCATAGATGTTCACTGGACAAGTGACAACTTTGACCTGCTGCTAGTACGACTAAAACACATACAATGGTCACCTTTTTCTCTGCAAATGAATATTGTGATAATTAACTCTACATTAGAACAGTATTAGTATAGTATATTCTTGAATTTTTTTAATGAGGGAGAAGGAATAGGTGCCATAAGAATTTTTAATGTGGCAATTATACTTAAAAAAAAAAAAGAAAAAAAAGTCAGACACACCTTAGACAGTTTTTATGTATGTTATTATGTTATTACATGTTTGGAGGGGATCTATAATTATTTTCACGGAAAACAATGAGCTCCTCAAAGAGAGCGGTCGCTGTATGCACATTGTGAATAACGCGAGAAAGAACCAGGTCACATCGTATGGCCTTTATGCCACACCGCTCTGTATGAGGTGTGATAAGTCCATTAACAGCTTTTGCCATGGATTTTACTAGCATTAACATTCCAGGAGTAACCATAAATACTTGGAAAGACCAAATGTATAGCAGGTTATACAAGGATTTCATTGTTCTCTGCTCTGTTTGTAGTAGGATCTAATCTTTGTTTAGATCTATTTCTTATCAGCCTGATAATTATTTTCATATGGTGCTCAATCACTTTATTAATGGAATTTGTCCTCGTGGTCTTTCGTATAACCAGTATTTGATTCGATATTCAAATCTGCAGCATAGTTCTTCAAACAATAAAAAAAGGGTGACTTAATACAGACCCTTAATCATGAAATAGAAATCACTGCGAGTTTAATTAAGGATTTGCCACAATACGAGAACAATACACGTGCTGTGAAGTCTCGTTCTTTGTGCTAAAACTCATGTGCCTACTGATGAAGTCATGCAGTGTCATGGGTGATGCAGTGCCAGCTCTGGGGCCACCATGGGTGAATTCCTGCATCTGTTCTGTGTCTGTGGTCAGATGGTCGGACCACAGCTCATTATATAACAGGACAGAGATGGTTAGACGGCTATAGGCAAGAGATGACACAGGTCTGAGCTAACTGGTAGGGACTCTCTGAGGAAGAAGTACCTCGATGCCCTCTGGTACAATCCGGTTAAGTGTGTTTACTCATTATACTGTATGTATGTTTTATTGGGATGCAGTGTAGATTTTATACCACTAACTGTAACAGCAGTAAGCTGATCACAGATCTGTGCCAGATCTGTGATGATAAAAATATAAATTGAGGCTGTCATAATTTAAAATGTAGTCGTCATGGCAGGGTACAGTATGTACCCACCTATACCGCATATACAGTAAAATACATTAGATTGAAACATTTAGTTAATTAGCAGAACAACAGAAAATTTAACTGCAAATTTTATGTTGTTGTTTTTTTCAGGCAAAACACTTTCAGTGGCTCCAGCTGCTCAAATGTGAATTTTGTTTTTTACTCTATGATGATAAATTTAAATGATCAGAACTTGTCCAGACACAACAAGCAATGGAACGATGTCAGCCTGTGCTCTGGGAAACTGTGTTGTCAATTTTTCACTATTTTATGGACTAAACAATTATTTGATAATAACATACACAACTATGCAAAGTTAGAAATTGACAGGCTGAACTGAAAACAGGGATGATTTTGAAGTTAAGACTGAAACTGAGCTCTCTTATTATCTGTCCTGCAGACAACGTGTCTTTAGGGGTTGTTGAGAGATGAGGTCTAAGCTATAAGAGACCCTGGAGACCCAAGGACGATAGATGTTTTTTTGTTTTTTTAACATTTTTTTGTAACATTTTTCCGTATGGAAGTGGAGTCATTGAGACTTTTCCCACCTTTAAACAGGAAGTGGGTCAGTTGTTATTGTGTTTTTTTCCTGTGGTGTTCCACAGCTTCCTGCTGGCCGGGCCGTCTCTTCTTTTTTTTTTTTTTTTGTTCTCCTTTCATACATTCTTCTCCCTCGCCCTCTTTTGTCACTGTGGCTCCCTTGTTGGTGCTGGGATCACACATTTGCTCTGAATAAGGTAATCTCCTGCTTTGTGGAGATGTTGTAAGATGCTGTTGAGCCAGTGAAACATGTGATCCAGGATCCTTGAGGCCGTTTATGTCTTTGGACCTGGATCATATCTCCTCTCTCCTCCATCAGACATTGCCACCTTGCATCAAGACAAGTTTCTTGGCTCCTGCATTAATGGATGGTATTTCTTCTGCATGGTTCTAACCGTTCAAGAGACATTGTTGCTGCATAATCTTTTTAATTTAATCTATAAAAAGGCATGTGAGGTGGCACTTTGACAGCATTTATTTAATCCAGTTGCTTACATAATTGTCACACATCTGACTTTGACCCAGGTCACTATGCTGTCAGATTTTAATACGCATACTAAAGAGTGAAAAAGATATGCTGCAGTAATGATAAATTTTGCATGGCCCCTTTTTTAGACCAAACACGCCTATAACCAAACAAAACCCCATCGCCTGCAGCCTTGTACTATCCAACTGAGGAGAAATTCCAACAGTATCCAGTTAAACTCACCATGACTAGATCATATTGCGGCCCTCCGGGGGGGAGGGGGTCCTTAATACAAAAGTAATTGTCTTTTCAGAAGCCACTTGAAAGTAATAAGAAGTTTATCATTCGCAGAGGCATGTGTTCATTTTTTAAACGTAATGCTGCTGGCATGGTGCAGTTCCTGGTTAATGGTTGACCAGAGAGGATTCAGAATGCTTAACAGTTTTGTTTTGTTTTAATAGCGGAGAGTGTTTTTTGGTCTGCTCTAATCGACCCTGTTGCATTTTGTGTGGGTGTTGTTATGTGAGCATTAATTGTAACACAGGCAATTAATGCTGTAATACAGATGTTGGCGATTTACATCCCTGCGAATACAAAACAGGCGGTGTTGTTACAATTACACGTGCATGCATTCATTCGTCAACTTTTAGTGAAACCATCAACATTAAATTGACTGCATCTCAATATTGTCAAGTATTGAGGCCAGATTATGGCAGGAATGTGGAGCTTATTAGAGTGTGACAGCTTGTCTTGGTCAGTTGTAGATTTTAGACACTGATCTGAGCACTGCCCAGCAACACAGCCACAGTTTCTCTCTGCTGCACACATAGACATGCTGAATCTCGTTGGTGATAACCCTGCATGGCAACACGGCTTTCCCTTTCCCACTACGAGATGCTTTGCTCCGTCAGTGCTCGACACCCAGCCACTTCCACCTTTTCAAACACTGCTTCCTCTCTGTTTCTGTTTGATCGGGGGACAATGGGAATGGTGTCTTTCTGGTCTCATGGGAGACTTGACTCATCGTCGGCTATTTTGCATTTGTGATGCTTTTTCCATCCATGTTAAGCTCGGAGGTTTTAAAATATTACAATACCTGAATTTCAAACTTTGATACAATATTAGTATGAATAAAAGATAATTGATACCTCTTTCGATACCATGGCAAAAAAAAAAAATCAGGTGTGTTGGAGCAGGAAAGCATCTAAAACATGCAGTGCAGGGGTCCACCAGGACCAGGACTGAGAAACACTGGATGAGAGACACATGATTTCAAAGAACTTTGTAACTTAATGATTTTTAATTATTATGGTGTGGGCTGTTCTGCTGATAGACCCTCATGTATTTATCATAACAATGTCTAAAGCCGCATCATAATTTCTGCCAGTTCAAAGCACTTTTCTGGGTAGCTCAACATGATCATAATGTGCCATTGGTGGCAAAGGTTGTGAGTTCAAGGCCCAGTTTATGCATCTTGTATCTACTCAGACATTGTGTTGCATTAGTTAGAGACATGACTTCTTGGTACTTTGGATACTACTATAATAAAAAATGCGGATATCGTATTGTTTTAAACATGGCATGCTATTATATAGTATCAAAGTATCAATACTTTTGTTAACCATAGTTTCTAGTGACTTTTGTTAAGACTTTTCATCCTACTTGGGAGTTAAGAGCCCCTCAGTGGTATTTAATGGAGGGTCAAGAAATATACGTACGTAAAGAATATAATGGTTCACATTTTGATAAAGGTTTTCATGGGCTAAAAGGTCAGGGTAGTTAATCCTACACAACACGTAGCTTAAATCATTAAATATGTAAGTAAGAGAGGTGCCTCTTGACTATGGTCTATTTTTTATGGTTGCACTCTAACAGAGTGACTGTTCTGTACTATAGGAAGGGTCAATAAGAGATGTGGGCAATTGTAATTGTATAATTCTGACAGTTGTATTCAAGCCTGTTTCTCTTCGGCATCGTTTTGCTCCCATGGTACGTTGTGCTGGTTTCGACAGTGCCGCCCTGGAGTATTTTTTTAATAAAAGTGACCAGGATGCTGTCAGCCAGAATAATAGATTTATGGCTATATTTGTTCCTCCTGCCTTGTGAGCTCGCCAAAAGTATTCAAATCAGAATGAACACAGCTGTCTGAAAGTTAAGGTTTTAAAGTTATTTTTTAGAGATGGCAGGAAATAAAAACACATTGTAGGTCTTTGCACCGTTGTAGTCGGCAGACATTTTGACTTAGCGGGAATAGCACAGGTACAGTTAGTAACGTTAACGATTTCAGTCATTTCAGAACCTCCGGGGCAAGACGATAGACATCTAATTTGCCATGAATTCTGGCAAATTCGCTACAGCGGAAAATGTTTGTCTATTGGAAGGATTCAACAGTAACAAGGATATTTTTCTGGGAAAATTCAGGGAAGCCTGTAACAATACAAGAAACTTTCAGAAAAAATTTCTCTTAGGGCTCAGTACTTTAGCTAACTCATCAGTCATGCTCAGGTTGGTTTCCTTAAGTGAAAGAACTTCTGACAATGATGGAAACATGGCTCTGGTTCAGAGTTAGCCTGGGGGTAGGAGGCTAACTTGTCAGGATTAGGAATTCAGTGTTTATTTTTGTGGCACTCTTTTTCTTTATTGGAATAGTTTAGGAGCAAAATTAAGTCTTCTATCGTCGTTTGAATGAATGGAGGAAAATGAATGGACAGATTCTGAATGAATGGCCAGCTTCTTTATCTTCAGGTGGCATTGCTCTCCCATCCTCTGATATGCTCTCTCTTATCCTCTCCAAAAATACCAGGATAGTCGCCATTTATTTTTTCCAGTTTTTTATAATGTTGTCGGACCATATTTCAACTAAGAACTTGGTCTCCTCCTCTCCCCCTGTGCTCCCACAGCTCAGTTTTCCCATTCTCAGTTAAAGGTTATGATGATAGCTTGCTTTAACTCCCTGTGTTTGGTCCGAAAGTCCGAAAAATGTTTTCACTCTAGACACGAACCGAACCACAGTTCAGTTTGATCCAGACTGAGACCACCTCTTGGACCAAGGGCCGGCTTTTTGGTCCAGACTGTGGTCTGTGGGAGGCTTCACACCTGTAATTTTGGTTTGGATCAAACTGAAAAGTCCGAAAGTCCGAAACCAAAGGGGTGAGGTGTGAAAGCACCTATAGAGCTTTGTTTCTCACTGAATGCTTCTGTTTGAGAGCAACAGTGCTAACAATAGTATTTTGAGGACACGACCAATCCATTTAGCTCCTCAGTCATAGGTCTGGAGGTCCGTCAACCCATCATCATCTTTATCAACAGACTTAGCAGGGCTAATAAGCTTATTGGTTTTTGGCTTGCCATTTGGTAGGTTGGCTACCATGGCATCAGCTAGCCACTGTAGTCCCAGAATTCTCTTGTCTTCCTCTCTCAAATGAGTCTTTTCTGTTTCTTAATTCATCTTTCATTCTTCTTCTTGGTTCAGTTGCGTCTTTTTTTAATGTGATCCTGTGTCTCTCATTCTATCTATCTAATTTCTTCCTTTTACTTCTCACTCAGATGCCTGGTGGTCCAGTCTCGTGGCTACATGCTGAAGGTCACGCTGGAGCATAATCACCAATGAAAGAGCAAAAAAAAAAAAAAAAAAATTACAAACTGAAAGAATTTAACACCTCCCTTCCATCCTTCATTCCACCCTCTCTCCAACAGCCCTCACCTTATGTTCTCTGCCTCATTCTTGTTTTAGAAAATCCAATCTTCTTTACAAAAATGTCCTTGCCTGACATCTCCCCTCACCACATTAGATCTTTTTATGCTCTTTAAATTCTTATGGTTTTAAGGCATACTCTCTACTCCCTCCATCATGATATTGTACTTGGCTCAGTTGCTGGGCAGAAAGTGGTCAAGAGCTTATCCTTGTTAACACGTCTCCAGTTAATGTTGACCTCCTTTATGGCGTTCTGCTGTAATCACATGCGGAAAGTGACTTACATTATTTTAAAGCTAAAATTCTGTTTGGCTATTTAGCCACCATCCCTGGCAACGTAGTTCTCAGGGTCACTTCATTTTACACCTTGAAAAATAATATCAAAGCTATGATTCGTCATATTAATCATATAATCTGCTTTAAATACATCTCTCCCTCTTATGTTGTCATCAGGAGTAAATCCTACAACATGACACTGATGCTGCTTTTTGTACCACTTTGTCTGCCACTGTACTAACAGTTAACAAAAACTCAACATAGCTAAGCCCTAGCACTGCTAGCCACAACAGAAAACAATAGAAAGGGAAACTAGTGTCTTTGTCTATACTAGACAACCACACAGGAGGTTTGAAAGCTGTGTCCCTGAGAGCAAGTTTGACCCCTGCAACCCCTGTTTGAATCTTAGCAATTTCTATGAATGTATTACTTATATTTTCAGTTATTGATAACATACTTGTCTATAAACCCCACCACAGTCTGGCTATTAAAAGTTGAATTTATCATACAGAGATTGTTTTATCTTTGAAAAATTGAAAAGAGGCCTATGATCACTCATGAATTAAATTATGATAATGATGACCTTCATATCAGTCTGACTACAGTAGTGATTAATAGAGGTTTCTGTAGTTGGTTGATGATTAGCTCAGCTACTTCTTCATAATTGTTATAAACAGGGGTTTTAAAGAATAGAAGAATAAAGGTGAGACTAATAGGTGTTAGAAATAAGAGTGGTACGGGTAAAATGAGGGTGATGGTGGGGGGATAGTTCTGGGGGAGGCTGGGAGGTCACCCGTTCACCCACATGCCCCACCACCACCACTACCCCCTCCTCCCTCCTGCCTTGGCTAGTCTCCATGTGCAGGGCTCAGAGCCTTGGGAATGAATGGCGCCCAGGCTCTGCTTCGTCTTTGAAGCCAGCCAGGAATGCGAGGCCTCTTTTTTTCTCTCTCTCTCTCTCTCCCCTCTCCCTCTGTTGTTCAGGCAGCCGGCAGCACTAGCAGCAATCTGCGGCAGTGAAATATTCCCTCCGCTGCGCTCATTGTGCATCGGAGAGCCGGACGTCATCGGCTGGCCAATCAGTGGCTCCCGCTAGGCAGCCTCAGGTCTCGGTGGGGGGAGAAGGGACTCACTAGAAGTCTTCCCTCTAATATTTAGCTCTCCTGGTTACTTGGTCCGGTCCCTCTTTAGAGGAAGAACGATGTTCTGAGGGAGAAACGGCTACGGAAATCATTCAGCAAATCCTTATTTAAGTAAGGAATCTTAGGAAAGATTTCTTTTTCTGATGGAAATCAGGAAGGTCAGCGACTTAAATTAAAAGTTTGGGTGAGTTCTCTATTTTTGTCTTGCTAACCATGCTCTCTTAAGTTTATAAACTTTCTTTCAAACCAGTCTGCAAGTAGTTGATCTATTGAGTAGCCTGCCCAGTCTGCCTTGTGACTGTTGATCCAGCCTTCCAACTTGTGCTCAGCTTTCCTGCTGTCATTGTTCACTTCTTGTCTCTTGTTGTTGTGCTTTGCGTGTGAGGGTATTTGTCTGGGCTGGTCACTCTCTGCCTCACCCTCCCTCCCTCTCTCCTCTCTGTACATTTTGTCACTGCCTGTCCCCTCCATCACTTCCACTTGAGCGCTCCCCTGTTTGGGAGCCTCTCTCTGTTCGCACACACACAGACACACCGCAGATCAGAAGGCCCTTCATAAACACATGGAATCCCCCTTAATACTGTAGTTTGAAAGGCTCTTGGGAGGTGGGTTTTGTGTATATGCTAAACGACCACCTAGGATCATCTTTGATCCAGGTTTTTTTTAGCTCAGCCAACAAACTTGGCAACACTGTGAAAATGTTGCTCATTGAAATTGATTATAATAGAGATTTTCTTTGTCTGTCTCAATTACTAAGTGGTCATTTACCGCAGGTTTTTTGTATTTGTTGGTTAGGATGAATTCTGGTTGGTAAAACCTAAAAAAAATATATATATATATATATATATATATATTCATAAAGTGCACAACATTACTTGTACTTTGATCAGTGGTGAGGCCCAGCTTTCATTCTCGGTGTGAGAGTTGATTGACTGGTTGGCTTCTTTGTTTTATTGGCAACATTGACCTTTATGTATGCATGACAGGTATGTCAAAGTCATATAAAGGCATGCAGGTCAGAAGTCTACTTACTCTGTCATTAGAGTCCCCAGCAAAACCTAAACCTATCATTAACTTGCAGGGGCTGGTTTCTGTACTGAAGAGGGTTTTTGGGATAGCAGATGATGACAGCATGTATCCATCCATTAAGAATTGTATTGCAATTATGTGTACTTGAATAAGGAAAATTATGAAAAATGCACTAAAGGCTTTTGAAGAAACCCACCATGAACTGTCAAGTCAAGATTGAAGTTTATTGGTTTCTGGTCATCAAAAGATTATTTATCCTCAGTCAAAATGATTGGCCTGTAAAGTATGAGTGCTGCAGCAGATACAGTTTGAACGGTCTCATTTGAAAATAATTTGGGACAGCAAAAATCTGGTCAATCAGCTCAATATGCAAAACATAACAGCTTTTATCAAAGCATAATAGCCCTTTAAAGGCTATTATTATTATTATGTTTTCTGATAATGTAGTCAGTCATAGCATTTCTGTCGTTAAACTTGTGAAAGTTTAACCTTGCCCATGTTTTAGGCAATTATTTGACAAAAAATAGATAAAGCAAATGCTAATGCAAGATCAATAAGTAGAAAAGGTAGGCAAGTCTTTACAGCAGGGGTTTTCAAAGTCTAAGACTGTGGGCCTCCCCTCAGACAAAGCTTGGAAAAAGTCGCCCCCCTTTAGTTTTCTTGCTTAGTTTCGTTCAATTCCTGGATACCTGTAGGATCATTTTGACCCTATAGACACTCAACAATTGAACCAAGATAGCCTAATGTTGCTGTTTGACATAACTTCAGACGACACCAAATACATAAACAGTATAAATCCCCCAAAACTACTGTATATCTGAACCATCTCTTTAACCAAATCACACACATGTAGACTAATATGTTTCACTTCCATTCTCTGAGCCTCCCCTGAAACTGTTTGGAGTTCCCCTGGGGAGGCCCGCATCCCACTTTGAAAACCTCTGCTTTACAGGTCACGGTGCTGTATAACACGGCATTATACATCTGTCACATGATTAATCCTCCAAGATTTCTGTAGTTCCATATGGAATTCCTGACATTTTTTCATGTGTGCGCTGCAACGTGAACTGCCAACCTCAAGGCCCTTAATTAGAGGCCTCGTTGATGCAAAACGGCAGACAGAGTCCTTCAACAGGTGGTTAACTGTGTTGACCCACAAAACCAAGCTACAAACTGTAGCTGTCTTGGACACATGCTGTTAAATTTGACTTTACAGTGAAAGTAGAGGTGGTTTGTGGTTAAATGAAATGTAATAATTACCATTAAACCAAACAGAAGAAGTTACTGCTGTATAGAGGAATATACCTTGAATTACTTAACCTACACTTCAAGCTACCAAGATACTATTTCGACTAGAGTTGAAATGATTAGTCGATTAAATTATTGACAGAAAATTAATCAACTATTATGACAATCAATTGAGCAAAAATGCAAAACATTCTCTGGTTTCAGTTTCCTCTCTATCTGGCATTTGCTGCTGTTCTCTGTTATATATAATTGTATATTAAATGTCTTTGGGTTTTGGACAGGGTTTGTTGGACAAGACAAGAAATTTGGTAACCAAGGATTCCAATTGTTTACAGACCAAACAATTAATCAAGAAAATCAGCCGATTTCATGGAGAAATCTTCATAACAATGCAACAAAGTGCTTTAACGGATCTAAGGATTAAACATAAGGAGTTAAAATACATTTTGACTGATAATTAGGACAGTTAAATCATTTCCCCCTCTGCGCTGCCATGTACCAGCACCTCCACCCTGCTGGGAAATTTTTTTCAGTGTTTATATGATTTGTCTTTGCAGCTTATAACAGATGGAGAAATATTTCTCACAAGAGGAATTCTACCTAGAAATGCTATGCAAAAATTTTTCAGTGGTGACTTTTTTGGCATCTTAATAGTATTTGAGCAGAAAGCTCTTTGCACAAAATAGCAACCTTTCTTACCATGGACATTTCCACAAACAAATAGCTGATGGATCATTTTCTTCCATGCATATAGCACATATGAAGTTTGAGATGTTTTTTCTTTGATGTTGTGGTGTGAGCTGTGTGTGCCATTAATTTAGTGGACATGTCAAGTTGACAGCCTGACACAGACATGTATTTGTGTAAAATTGTCATGCCTTTGCAAAGCAGTCAAAACAGCTATGCACTTCGATGTTTGTTAAGACTACACCATGTGAAATATGGAGTATCTGTCAGCCACTCTATGTTTCGTGTACAATTTCACTATTTAGTATTCATTTGCCACAGATGTATAACTGGATCATTAGTCATAAGTCAAGATTTCAGGCTGATAACCAGTCTGTGTTTTTTTTTCTTCCTCAGGAGCTACTGAGCAGACTGTTTCAGGAAGCTTAGAGTAAACAAACGGAGGCATGAAAATGACCTAATTACCAACAAGTGTGACGGACAAACTGGTGCGAATGAGTTGGTGGTAATTTCCCGTTTCACCCACAAGGAAGACACATGCATCAGTACACATACACGTACAACACATTTACAAACCCTGCCCTGCCCATAGTGCCATCTGCCCCTTCATGGATTCCTACACCTTTCACTTTGAGAGAATGAGCAACGTGGACCTGCATCCTCTGAGCCTGCCCGTCAGCCGGCTCTCCCCAGCCAAGTCCAACAGCAGCATTGCCGACCAACTTGCCCATCACCAGCACGGCAAAGGAGATTCTGCCTACAGCTCCTTCTCTGGTGGGTCCAGTGCCCCAGACTACCCCTCTCCCTTTCTCCCAGACGACCTACAGTCCAATTCTTTCGGCCACTATGCTGATCTCAAGTATGTAAAGTCCATTTACCATCCAACTCAGGTTCTGCAGTCTGACTCAAAGACCATGGACCAGCTCTATTGCTCTGTGGAAGCTATCTCACAGCAGTACCACAACAATGCCAGCATCAAAGTAAACCATCACAACCACAATGGTAATAACATTCTCCATACTAACAACAAAACACTCTCTAAACAAGAGGCTCCTTTAGGGGCTCCAGCCCAAGGTGTCCGTCCTCCTCCAATCCCAGCACGCCTTGATAGTTTCATAGCCACAAAAAACTTGGAGAACAGCAGGGTCCACCGCCACAGCGCTGAGATTCAACCCCAGCAGCCACAGCCTCAACAACAGCCCAGACCCCACAATCGACTCCATTCACAGCCCCATGGTCGGAGTGCTCCAAGACCTGAGACAGCTATTCCAGATACAGGCAATTTGAGCCTCAATTCTGACCCAGTGTACTCTGTTTGGAGGGGCTCTCAACAGCAACAACCACAGGCCCAACAGCCACCAAGCTACCACCCCCGCCTCCAGCCCCATGATCAGACTAGAGTTGTGTCAAACCCTGAATACCTTTTCATCACAGATAACAAAGCTGCCTCTGCCCAGCAGAAGTCAACAAACATCCTAAGCCGTTCACCTCCTCGAAGCACAAGCCAGCTTGAGCACCAGAAACCCTCAAGTAGTGGTGCATGTAATGGAGACCATCACAACAAACCCAATGGTAGTAGTAGCCATTTAGAGAATCAGCGCAAAAGAGCACACTCAGCTCATGATTGGCTTGGTTCAGAGACAACCCAGGCTGCCAGTCCCTGGAAAGCTGGTCAGAGTTTTATCAACAGCAGCATCCAGCACAAGGGTCAGTTCTATTTTGTCACAGGAGTGTGTAAGCTTTCTGAATCTGGTATGAGGATGCACTCTGCCACTGTGTGTGGGTCTGAGGCTGGAAGTGAGAGCTCCACTGTGCCTGAGACACATCAGCTCAGAGAGAAAGAAAGATGCCACAGCACAATGGATAATTTGTTTAGACCTCTCCAAGAGAGCTCTCGCACTTCCAGTGGTATGATTTCAGATGAAAGAGAGGCTTTTACTTCTGTGTCTCAGGGCAAAGACCTGTCCTCCTGGAGCCAGGATCAAGAGAATCGCAGACTATCCCTCATCTCAACACAGTCTTCTCGAAGCTTTGATGCCTTAGAAGAAATCGACATGCAGAGTCGAGAGATTGGCCGCCACACTGCCAACAACCCTATATTTTACTGTGGACCTGACAAAAACTGCCCACCACATTCAACCACAGAAACGAAGGAGCTCACTTCTCTGATAAGCCATGAACAGCCCTACCACCACAAGAGAGAGGAGCAGGTAAAGAAAGGGACACGGCAGCCCTTGGGGGATGTAGCCAGCGAGAGGATAAACAAAGAAACGACCCCACTTCTGTACCATCTCACCGGAGCCAGCAGGGCAGCGTTACAGCCCATAAAGAAAGCTGATTTCAGTATGAAAGGCAAGGAACCAACCCTCAACAAAACAATGCATGGAGACTTTGCTGTTAATGACAATGAGAGACCTCCAAAAAATGGCACAAGCAAGAACGATGGAGGGGAAGTTATCTCTGCCTGTAACACCCTGGATGACTCATTTAAAAAGTACTACAAAGAGAAGCTGAAGGATGCCCAGTCTAAAGTCCTAAGGGAGACATCATTTAAAAGGAGGGACCTGCAGCTCTCATGGCCACACCGTATCAGGCAAAAACCTGAGCTGAGGCCTACAGTGATTCACACTTTCTCTTCATCACAGGACTCTGAGACCTCCACAGACACACTTACTCCCTCTGTGACCTCTGAGGAGACAGAGACAGGGAGCATAAAAGAAGAAGTCAGGGAGAGTCAGAAGGAGATGGACAAAGAGACTGAAAAGGAAAATGGGAGACCAGTAAATGTGGCCCAGCCCCAGGTAGCACGCATCGGAGGCAGGAAGCGATTGACTCCAGAACAGAAGAAAATGTGCTACTCTGAACCAGAGAAACTCAACCAGCTTGGTGGTGCCCCCATTCATTCTTCTTGCCGCTCCTTTGGCAACGAAAGTGACAGCCTGTTTGGAGTTGAATGTGAGGAAGAGGAATTTGTGCAGCATGGAGAGCAGGGACTGGTTGCAGCACGACGGAAGATGTTTGAGACAAGAGGCCGAGCCCTTTCAGCCTCTAGTGCTTCAAAGAATAACTTAAAGCATCAGCAACACAAGGCCCTGGTGGAGTACATGGTGCGTAAGACTGGCCAGAAAGTGGCTGAGCCACAGCAACCAGCACCTCAGGTACCACCTCCATCCAGACAGAGGCACTCTCTGGGGGAGAAACCATTTGATTGGGGTCCCAGGCCTCTATCTGGAAATCATGAAAGCAAAAACACCAAGAAGAAACTCCACAGGCCACACTCTGCTGGCCGCATCCTTGATTCCTCCACCAGCTCCATCAGGTACGATAGAGAAGCAGAGCTAGAAAGCAAGAAATTTGTTAGATGCTTTTTTGTCAATCAAATTCAACAATTTGTCAATCAACAAACATTTTATGTATTCTATTTTAATTTTCACAAAACAGGTATGCCCAGTTCTTCTCAGCTCAGTCTTGTTCAGGCCAATATGCTCTCCAGTCAAATCAACCCAGATGGAGGGAGAGCCAAGGTCCATCTCAGGGGAAGTCTGTCTCAGTGGAGAGTCTCTTGGACCAGCCAGAACCACCTAGTTTCTTCAGGAACAGATCCACATCCACACCACATACTTTAGAGGTAAGTCGGTTCAAACTGAGATACATAAAAATATGTCTTAACACATATCTGTAAGGTATGTCGGACTAAGTAGTGGACTCTTGTCAATGTAGCATTAACCGTTTCACCTAAAATCCTAAATGCCACAGTTCTGGGCTTAATTTCACCAATTAAAGTCTGTGTCTGATAAACTTTCCATCATAACTATATAAAAATATCTTTCCAGTAGAGTCAGAAAAAAATGTCAGTCAAAGAAAACAAGATATTAATTACACATCTGGCTGTTGCTGTAGGGTTAGGGTTTCACACTCATTTTATATATTGTTAAATTTAGGAGAATACTTTTGGGTGTATACTGATTCAAATGTAATTCATGTGTCGCCTTTTGGTTCTTCTGCAGGGTCTGCAGGCATGTGACAATGAGAAGGATCCATTACCAGTTAAATCTGTGGAAACCAGGAGGTATGTACCAGCACTGCAGACAAATTGGGACTTTTTTATTGGTTTTAGGTCAGGAGAATATTAGGTCACCGATGTGTGCGCTGTGGCACAGACTTTAAATCTCTACCTGATTCATTGTGGCACTGGAAAGTCAACACTCACCTGCTCCAGCAAACTAGCATTCCTTTTCAAAGATTTTTCCATGAACTAAAAAAAAAAAAAGAGTGATTAACTGAACCATTTTAGAGGAGTTGGCCTATTTCTCAAAACAGCTTTGTGATTTGTAGGAATATCAAATTAATACTGCTAGCCTTGCAGTAACATTTTCCAAAGGCCTTATATGATGCATTTGTATTTGCCTTCAAAGAAATTATAGAAATGTTAAAAAAATTTTATTTATTTAATGGCCTAGACTTTCTGTTCTTAAGTAATCATAGTTTGTATGAATCAATGAGTTGTGTTACATATTTAAACACTGCATGTCAATGTCAGTTCCCAGAAGAATTCCACTGAAGACTCTTTAATAAAGCCAGCCGCTGAGGGCCAGCAGCATATCCGTGTGGTTGCACAGAGGGGGAAGTCCATGGAGGAGCTTGGGACATCAAAGTTAACAAGACTACCAGCCCTGAGTAAAAGTTCTGAGCAGCTGGATCAACTGTGGAGGTATTCGACTGGACCAGGTGGACTGGACAGAGACAAGAGGAATGTGTCATTCTTTGCTGAAGTCAGAAAAGCCCAGGGACAGGACAGAGACAGAAAGAAAGAATATCTAACGGAGCAAGCGGCAAAAGAACCAGAGGTTGTTGGTCAGAAGAACACTCAGGTACAGACGCAAAACCAAACCCAGAAAAAGTCTTTGTTGAAGCAGAACTCAGAACCAAGGGAGGATGCCTCAGAAGGAACGAGGAACTTAAGTAGATCCACCTCCCCAGCCTCTTCCTCCTCTTCCAGGGCCAGGGTTCAGTCTGGATCTTACGGCCCTGTTGCAGATGTGTCCATGTACGGTAGACCGCCCAGTGAGACTTCATCTAACCCCCCTTCCCCCAGAGGTCTAGAGACCGGTGAGAGGGAGATCAAATCCAGCTCGTCCACCCCCACCCAGACAAAGCTTCCTTGTGAAAACAGGCCTAGTTCCAGGTAAGATTAGACTCCATACCAGTGCAGCATTTGTTTCCTTTGTAAAAATGATTTGACTAATGTAATGTGCCACACCACTTTCTGCCACAACTTCCTGACATTGACTGTATCGTCATTTGAATATATCACCCTTCAGGCACCTACAGTATCGAACTAAAACTAAACAGGCGTTTGTGATTCTGCGAATAGGATTTTGGCCAATTGTGATTCCTAACCATTATTTGTTTGACTTCCTTTAGAGCCAGGGCTTCTTCTGTGGCTGGATCAGAGAGAGAGCAGTCAGTGGACGAACCTAGAAATGAAGCCCTACCGCCTGATTCAAACCATGAAGTGTCTCTGAGCTGTGGCGTCACCACAGATCCGTCACTGTGGATTCTCCCTCCAGAAGAAGAGATCGAAGAGGAAGTCCAGACCTCACCGCTGACGGACAACGTTTTTGACGATGAGTCCACCAGCTCGAAAGCTCCAACGCAGACGAGAGAAACCTCTGTATCTCCCTGCACCTCCATCTCTGACAAAGACATCGATCAGCTGGTGGAAGAGGAGAAAAATCCAGAAATGGAAGACGAGAAGTCGGGAGAAAACCAGGAGATGGAGGAGAGGGGAACGCCAGAGGGAGAGACGGAGAGCCTGGAGAGGCCCATGGAGACACCACAGTGGGAGGAGCTTGTACAAGCTGTGGTCACGGCCGACCAATCACTGGCCAGTGTGCTCTACCCACTGGCCAAACGTAAGACAGCATTGATGCTGATGGAGCAGCTGCTGTCAGAGGACACGCTGCTGATGGAGGAGCACTACAAGAAGAAACAGGAGCTGAAAGGAGCTGCAGAAAGGTGAATATTAATGTCCTCAAATGTGTTAGTCATAAATAAACCCCCACTAGTTTCCACTAGCCTAGAATGAACATTTTTCCATTGGACAGTCCACTCCTGAGAGGACTTATTCTGACATGATGAATATAACACAGAAAATAAATGTAAAAAAATAAAAATAGAAATCTTCATAGAAGTGGAAGATAACTAGACTTGCTTTATAAGTGTTATAAGTGTCCCAAATCCTTGATTTCCTACATAACCCTTTATCTTGCATATACACACAGCTGTGTAGATGGAAAAATGAATCTATCTCACTCGTATCTTAAAAACTGCACATTGTGCACTTAAAGTTGACATAGTGTTTAGAGTGCAGAAATAAAAGGCCAAGTTAATTAGGATTCCTACTTTAATGTTTCTCTATGAAACTTGATACTAGTTTTTTTTATGGCCAAAGAACTGATCTCTACCGGTGCCGTGTTACCTTTTGTTGCATCACATGCACAGACGCACCTGGCTATCTGCTTACCGCTGTACATGCACTCCGATTTCTGCTAGTGTAAGCACACTTCAGATACATAGAGAATGTGAAGTAGCATTTCAGCGTTTTGTAATATGTAAATAACAGCGGCGCCTTGCTCAGAGTATTATCGATGTTGAGACACTATATATGATGCAGCTGAAACAGAAATCAAATTTGAATGTTTTATGCTGTATTGTGATGGCAAGAATCATTAGTTGCATCAACAGGCTGCAAGAAAACTACGTTGTAGCTTGACCTAAACACATATTTCCTTTTCTAGCGCTGAAATGGCCAAAGGGGCTGAACCATCTCCTTATCCCTCTGCTCCTGACAGCCTTAAACCTCAGTGTTCAGACCTGCAGAGCAAAGCTGACATCACTGAGAAGAAGGTAATTATTAATTTATGCAAAATAGTAACAGTAAAAACAGAATTACTGGTAGGCCGTGATCAAGAAGACACAATAAAACAAAATGAGACTAGTGTGTAGCCAAATACTTCACGAATAAAAAGGCAGTATATCATATTTTTAAAACCGCCTCAGCCTTGTTGCATTAAACCTAAACCAGACATAACGGCAGAACAGACGTGACTTTTAACTACCCACTTTTAACTGTGCACTCACTCCCTTTTTTAAACAGTAACTGGTGATTTCATTTGATGCCATCTCGAAGCTATTTGGCTTTAAGTGGGCTCATTTCACACTGAGATGTCTCTTATCACATGATGTACTGTCTTCCTCTTATCTGTGTCTCCAACTTGCCTCATGTTTGGCTTGGCACATTACGTCTCCCTCTTCCTGATTGCCTTCCACATTTACTCTTGATACAGTATGCCTTTATCCATGATGCTATGACAGCAAATACCAGATAAATATTTTTAATGATTCACCTTTACATATATATATATATATATATATATATATATATATATATATATATATATATATATATATATATAA
>JBBPCS010000226.1:4601931-4612652 GCA_037974645.1 Hollardia meadi
TATATATATATATATATATATATATATATATTCCATTTGGCCCTATTTCACCATGTGTATCTGTGCTGGAACATCACTGGCAAAAATTTCTTACACATTATCTGCTCTGTTTGATTTAACAGCGTCTCTTAGTGTCTTATATCGAGGCGCGTCTGCACTCACTGGAAGAGATGCGCGGCCCCCTCCAGACAGATATTGAGGAGAACGTGGCCCATGGGGAGGCCCTGGAGGTGCTGGTCCGTGAGCGCTGTCTTCCTGTTGAGCTGGAGAGGTACAAGCTGTTCATAGGAGACCTGGAGAGGGTTGTAAGCTTGCTGCTGTGTCTCTCTGCTCGGCTGGCCAGGGTACAGAACGCCCTTAGCACTGTGGACCAACACACAGATGCTGAGGAGAAGGTGAGAATTCTATCTGTCTTTCTTTCTCTGGAGATCAGTGGGTTCATAAATGGTTTCTGGTTTCAGGTTCTGTAGCAAGTGCATTTTCCTTTACAGTCTGTGTTTTTTAATTAATGTCTGTATGCTATGAAAAATGGTGTAAAAACTTGCACCGATTCATCACAGTTTTGTCTATTGTCTAAGAGTTCTACGGCTGAAGAGAGAAACCTATTTTAATGAAACAGAAATGACCAAATTAACATGACCCTTTTCTCAACATTCATCTTTGAATGAGGGTTAAAGGTCAACTGAATCACTTGATTAAGACGTGATAAGAATCTACAGTAGATGTACTATAATGCACCGCCATGTGCTCCGTGTTCACTGCACTTCCTTTAGAGTTTCAGGGGAAAAGACGACCATTAGTGTTGGACGTGTGTGGCTGCTCCCATGCCCTCAGCTATACTCTCCTCCTGTTTACTTTAGAACAGCAAACATGCCACTTGAAGCCAAAAGTTGAAGGGTGACTTCAATGGAGTCAAGGTTTCTCACTCTGGAGAATTCAAAAAATGTGTTTAATTGCCAGTTTTTAGCTTATCTGTGTTTGAGCCAAATGCTTTGTCAGATATTTGATTAATTCGGATTAATTTGGACTGGAAAAATAATAACTTGAATATCATCAGGCTGGATCTGAGGTTTATTTTAAATGTAATTTTATTTAAGTCATCTGAATTAGAAATGAATTTGGTCTTGGAAGGAGTAGTGTGACGGGATCTGACTTCAGCTCTGTGCTTTGCTTTGTTTTCCCTCTGAATATCCTGTTTCATTGTGCTTCCCAGTGTTTCTTTCAGCATCAATTAATGTTTGCACGGGTGCATTTCTAGATTTACCTCTGAAAAGGCTCCTTGTTAGTTTGTCCATCTGCAAAAGCCTTGCTGAACGTGCAGCATACTGTGGGCTTGTTAGAGGCTCATTTGTTTTCTTGCTGTTATCAGCAACACTGGTATTTACACTGACTCACCGAAACTCCAGCCTGGTTTCGGTGGCATTTGTATCTACCCTGCCCTCTGTTGACTTAAGGAAACACTGCACCTCTAGTCCTGTGGCTGTTTGAACATGATCATACAACTTTCACAGCTCTCTATTCCATTGAACAAATTATTTTCTTCCAATTACAGCAAAAAGTATAACCCATAATATGACATTTATGATAAGAAAATAAAGCATTTTCACAGGATATTCACTTATTAATTTCATATTATCAGTCTAATGTTATGTACGGCATGATTTCAACACCAGAATAATATCATGTAAGACAAAGAGAGATAGAGAGTAACCTTTTAACGATATCAGACACGATTTATCTTAAAGCTCTGTCTCTGCACTCAGCAATCTCTGGACAGCCGCCACCGTCTGCTGTGCAAACAGAGGGAGGACGCCAAAGATCTGAAGGATAACCTGGACCGGAGAGAGAACATGGTCTCCACCTTCCTGTCCCGTCAGCTGTCTGCCGAGCAGCTGCAGGACTACCGGCGCTTCGTCCAGACCAAGGCCTCGCTGCTCATACGGCAGAAGGACCTGGAGGAGAAGCAGAGGCTGGGAGAGGAGCAGCTGGAGGCGCTCTCCAGCAGCCTGAATCTGTGAAAGGAGGGGCAACGACAGCACTGATTTCTCCTTTTCTTTTCTCCACTTGTGTTGAAGGAGGATGCTCAAAGACACGTCGAGAGTGTTGGCGGTACTTTTCGGGCTCAGTTTGCCACATAGACGCACAAGGCATGGATTATAAATTGTCCAGCTGGTACCTCCAACCCTTCGCACCCTGTCATGACTTTCTTTTGTTCTTTCAAAAGAGTTTGACAGGGCTGCTGCGGGACCCATCATGCCATCTGCTCTCCCCTCATAACTATAGGCCGCACATGAGATGAGCAGTAAAGACTGTTGAGACTGAAGCTCCTTGCCTTTCTGTCACCTACCGCAATGTGCAGTGTGCATCTGAAGACCTTTCCCCGACATGTCGTACATGTGTCCGTTGACTTCTGTGTGCCTTGATATTGATGTTGCTGTGGAATGTTTTGCGTTAGAGCTGCTCGGTGGAAACGTCGTGCCCCCTGTTAGCAATTCAGCAACTGTCCTTCACTTTTCATCAATATGGTAGTGCTACAGCCCTGTATCTGCACCTGTGTAAACCTGTTATAAAGCTTTACGATTGTATTTTGGCCAGTGAGAAGAGAAGAGTAGCCTGAGAGGGGGGCGGTGTACTGTATCATGCCAGTAAAATGTACAATAGATGTAGTAGATTTAATCTTCTTTTTTTTTAATGTTCTTATTTTAAAATATGTTTCAAATTAAGGCACTAAAAACCAAAAAGGGTGAACGGAAAAAAAAGCACTTTGTAATTATACATAAATGCACATTTCTTCAAATTGATTATGTTTTCAAATTAATCTCAAGTGAAAGCCTTACTCCATCCATTTAAACAATATTTCTGTTTTTGTCGTTTGTTCTGTCATTAATTTTAAATAGGAATGTCGAAAATGATGTTGTTTAAAAGGTACAGCACATGAGCACACCCAGCAACATTAAGGATCGTGTACTTTTCCAGTTAATTTCATACTTGATGTCATTAAGTCTTGATGATTTCACGCCGGAACTGTTCCTCGTGCAGAGGCGCTAAACCTCTGTAAAGCAGATTATAAGTAAGCAATTATATCAGAGTATTTTCTCCCAATGTCCCTTTGTTGCAGAATTGATACTTGAAATCCTTTTTTTTTTTTTTTTAAAGAGGAAAGTCCACAATCTTTACTTCAGGTGTCTTAAACTAATTTTCTATTCTCTACCTCCACAGCGTAGCCACTTTAGACACGTGTAGCCTTTATTTAAGTTCACATTGCTTCAGTTAAAAAGCTCTTCTTGGTAGCCCTGCATGAAAACATGCTCTTGAATCAAATTACCCCCCCTCCTTAATTTTTAAAAGAATCTCACGTTTAAAAAGCAAAAAACAAAATTTTTAAAAGAATCTCACATTTAAAAAAACAAAACAAAAAAACAACAGCATTTGTGTTTCTACATTGATGTTTGTCAGGAGTTTTTCTAGTTGTTTTAATTTCTTTTTACTGAATCTTCAACCAGAAACATTAGAGAGTTGTTTAAGAGTGATGTGAGCTGTTGCTCTATAAGCGCAACGTGTGTTTGTGTGTGTGTGCGCGTACTTGAAATCAGGATTGTCTCAATTATGTGTCTGTAGAGATTAGCTGTTGAACAGAATGACAGAACTCCTCTCGGTGTTTGCTGTGTACTTTTTCATCATAACTCCTATGAAGTCATAACGTGATCAAAATGTTATCGTCCCTCAGGAAATTCTACCTGCTGGCTGTACTGAAAAAAAAAAAAAACTGATCCAGTGTATGGATTGACTGTTGTGTGAATGATATTAATGTAATGACCATAAAGAGGCAGAGCATCGTTAGCAACCTCCACACACATGAAAAACATGTATTCACTAACTCAAAATGTCAAAACAAAGCGGACAGAATGACGAATGATGTCCTCAGAAACCGGAAACCCTGCCGTGCTGAAAGACATCCTCATGTTTTTCGCTAAACAGTTTCACCACCTCCGCCACCACCCGTCAACTATTTCTCTGGAGGTCTACGACTCCGCCTGTTTCAGTTTGCTAAACAAATGTATGTTTGTTTTGGCCTTTGTGCTGATGCAAGGCTGAAGGGTCAGAAAGACTGTTCCCTGCAGCCTGTTGAAATTCCTAAAGTATGCAAAAGACCAACAATTAGTTGAAAAGAAACGGGTGTGTGGATAAATATCTTAGTTTTTGCTTTGTGTGTGTATACTAACAAACGTTTGACAACTTCCGGTGTCATTTCTTGTTTCCGTCATCCAATCAAAGCAGTGTTTTGTTGAGGTTGCAGGAAAGGGGTTCTGTCTTTGAAATAGGATTATATGTGTTTAGTTTGGGATCTTGTTTCACACACTGGAGGCGTGCGACAGTGATATGAACAGAATCTGTTTTAAAGCGAAGAAGGAAAGACGTGTCTCAGTCCAGTCCCAGCCGGTGGTATGAAAGCAGAGACATTTCTAAATCTACTTCTTTTTTTTCTGCTATATTTCCCAACTGTTGTCCGTTGAGAGTTTGAGTTGTTTTTTGTGCCTGTTTGGAGTTGTAAATTCCATGATGTTTCTAATATTGTGAATAAATTAAGCTCTCCCTCTCCTTCCAGTGTAGCACATTTCTCCTTTCCCTTTCCCCAAAGTGAAGTCGAAACCATTTTTGCACGCAACACATTTTTAACAGGATGCAGACACACCTATCCAACCTGAATGGTGACAAACAATTGGTACAGGATCATCAAATAGTGACTTATAGAACAGGTAACATTGGATATTTTCTCACATTATTTCTAATAAACTTGTTGATGCCGTTATTTCCTGTCATATTTTGGCTTTCCTCTACTAAAAACCTGAAGTTTTCTCAGTAGTTGAGGCTCTCCTCAATCGGTTGTTCTTCACAGAGATCTTCTCTGCCCTCTGCAGGCATAATCAACACACTGCTTCTGAGATCCCAGTCATTTTTGTCAGTGAGCCGGGCCCAAGAATTTACCTTCCCTGTTTCAACACTGTATGGGAGCTCCGTCGTCAGCGGAAATCGCAATAGAAATGCCAGGTTTAAATTAAACTGTCCTCTCGTGTGTGACTGTCTTGAAACAAGGCGAAATAACAGTAGAAAATGATTTGATTTGGTAAGAAATCCCACCATCTGGCTAAAATTTTTAATTGCCTTTGCAGAAATAGTTGGGTGAAATTTGCTTTTGTACCAAGAGTTAGATGAAAAGATCAATGCCACCCTTACTGTACGTACACTGGACATCGGCACCCCTAAAGCCCACTAATTAAAATGTAGCATCTGTTAAACAGATTAAATGTGTGAAATAAAACTTGATGTGAGCTTTTTTTTTAGCTGCCGGTAGGATGAATTGTTTCCCTTGGACAGAGCCAGGCTTTTGGAAATCCACTTTCTCTTCCTTGCACAGATTTCGACAGAAAGACACAGTCAGTGATTATCAGCAGCAAAGCTCCTCATTACCCAGCGCTGTGACAGAACTGCTGCTGCAGTGTTCAGGCCATCCTGTTCCCGCCTGTTTGTTGTCTGCAGCGTACACCACCAAAGGCTCCATCACACACACACTTGTCAATGACGCAATTAGTGTCTGACAAAGATCTCACTTGTTTAGAATACCTGAGTTTCCTCTTCCATTAGCCAACATGAAATCCTTTTTTTTTTTTTTTTTTTGTCTCAATCTACGCCTTTTAATAAGCATGTGTTATTGCTGACAAACAAACTGGATGGCATTCCATTGTGAGGCTGCACAAATGGGGCAGAGAGGCATGAAGGAAACAACAAAGGAGGAAGAAGAAGAAATATCCCCCTCAGCACATCATTTAGTCAAGTTTTGAGCCTTAACATGTGACTCTCATGTCTTCATGGTAAATATGAAGCTACAGCCAGCATGGGGGTAGCTTAGCAAAAAGATTAGAAGCAAGGGGAAACAACAAAATGCTGTGTTACAGGGGTTATGGGCCAATAAGCTATTTCTTGGCTAGGAGTAGTGACTTCCTGGAGTCCTCTTCGTGACCAAGACATTGGTAAACACAAAAGGCGGGATAGCTGTTAAATTGACCGTGATATACAGTGTCTGCAGGTCAGGATGGTGGTTGAACATGTTGATGACTCAGTGATTACTGTGCCAGGTGCTCAGATTAGTGGCTTCACAGTTTACTTTTCAACCTGAACTTTGAACTCTCCGCCCACAGGAATGTCAGCACACCTTCAATCTCCTCCTTTAGGCTAACCTCTGTCAGTAAATACAGAGCAAAACAGTGTATTTCTATCACCACGATTTATCGCCGAGTACAGTAGATGTTTCTGTTGAAGCTCCACTCTAATTACGCCAGCTCAAGCCCTGACACACGCGTGGGATAATAGTTTTACGGTGAAAATGCATTCCAAACCGTCCCCGTTATGTTTATCCACTGACAGGTCACAAGAAGAAATCATAAAAGTGATGATTACGTCTGATATTTCTGTAAACCCGCGTTCATTGGGGCCCTCTCTTCACCCAAATATGGCATACAAAGATGACAGATTTACACTGGAGAGTGTCCAATACTTGAGTAAGATGAGAAGACAAGTTCAATCACATCCTAAGTGATTAAAGGGATTTTTCGACATATCGGGAAATACCATTATTTGTGCTCAGAGTTAGATGATATCCTCATATGTCTGTAGGATGCAGGTGTTGTTACCTTGGGAGAGAGCCAGGCTGTTTCCCTCGCTTCCAGTCTTTAAGCTAAGCTAGGCTAACTGCCCCCTGGTTCCTGCTCCATATTTAACGCACAGACATGAGTGTGGTGTCAGTCATCTATAGCTCTGGGCAACAAAGTGAATACGCAAACTATTCATTAAACCTCAGTTTATCTAATGCTACTCAGAAATTTGCTGTTTTGGGTTTACGTTCATTGATAGTTCTGGTTCGGAGGGGCTTTTACTCTCACACTCATATTTTCACTTTAACAAATGCTTTATTGCACAAAACAGTTTCCTTCAATAACAGAATTTAACATTAAGGTACTGCTGCCTCTTTTATCTCAAGGACTTTTTCTACCACTCTGGGTCTTGTTCCTGACCTCATGGCCTTTCTCCTCACAGCAGCAGCAGCAGCAGCAGCAGAAAAGAACATTTGCTTAATAAGACCCAGAGGCTCGCAGACGAAACATCGTCTTGACATAAAGACAATGGATGCTGCCGGGGAGGTGACGTCATGCGAAACGAAAGGAGGGAGACAAGATGAACAGTCAGGGAGTGTGCCATTTCCAAACACTTCTTCTCTGCCCATTTTTCATTCCCCAACAAATTGCAACTTATCTCTCACTTGTGTTCCTACTCGAATCACATCTGTCGAGGGAAAATGAACCAGGACAGACAATGCGAGCAGAGTTGGCTCCTCTCCTGCCGCTTGTCTTGAGGCTGCCGGGGCCGGTGATATCATTACCACACTACTTTTCAGCCACGCACATGACCCTGCATGCAAACACACACTCATTCCTAGTCAGCTGTGAATCTTGCTGAGTCACAGCTGTCTCAACAAGCCAGAAGATGGATCCCAGCCATATTTCAGAGATGTTTCGGCACACAGGACTGTGATCATTTATGGAAGACCTACACACTCATTTATGAATGACACACCCTTTATCTTTTCTAGTAAAGCATATTGCAATTCAGTAAAATCCAGTAGTTGTTATTCTTCTTTCGGTGTTTTAGTGGGATGTTTGCTTCTCATAAGTGCTTCAGGGCGTTTAATGATTAAGCGATGATGGAGGAGACAAGTATGCTAAGGCCTCCTCAGAGACACAAACATTTCTCAGATTTTTATTTTCACTTGTTAATTAATTTCTTTGCTTCTAGAAATTGGATCCACCCACAAGTCAGCAAGCACATCCTAAATGTTTTAAGCTTTAGCTTTTACTCAGAGGTGAACAGAGGAAAACAAGTCTCGATCTCTAACATTAAATCGGTGATTACAGTTTTGAGGAGAAGATACATTTAAATCAAGTTTTAGATGCAAACATTGTGAGAAGAAGTAGTGTACAGTCTGATTTATTCCTTATGTTATGGGGTGAGGTTCATTTAAAACTATAAATGGGAGTGTATGACAACTTTACAGGCAGTGGAGGCTCAATGACAGAAAATTAACAACCTCATTTTTGCAGCTACCTTCCTGGTTTAAGTGCTAGGATCATTTTTTTTTCTCCACTGAAATTCTACAGTGTAAAAGAAAAAATGTATTCTAACATTTAGAAAAAACAGGAATTCATAACAATGAGTCATTTAACATCAATGGAAATTGACCATAAAATAAGCATAGTATGTGTAGCAATTGTTAAGTTCAGTTTTAATTTCTGTGTCCGAGCCTCTCCTGAAGGACAAAAGGCAGAATGAAAGAGATGATGCCTTCAGGAGACCACAGACAGTGAGTAAGAAGATGACTCACGGGACCTACTGGAACATTTTCTGTTTTGTTTTCACTCCTTAAGATACCGTGAGGTACAAAGGTAACATCTCAAACTAAAACTTTGTCAACCATCTCCGGAAGAATCTCATATCTGATAAGAATTCCAGCTTTTATGTCATCTGCCCAATATCATTGTCAGAAAATATAAATAACAATAAAACAGAAAGGATTTTTTTTGTCATTGTTGCAGAAGGCCTGAGGAATATCAGTCAAATTCTCTGAGGTTGGCATAGCAAACTATTCCTCATGAGGCATCTGATACTATCCTGTGTCTGAAGCTGCTGCTGCTGCTGTCTTCTCGTTCCTCGCTGGGGTCGTCGCTCACGGAGAACAATCCTGACCTCTGCTTGTGTTTCTTCTTCTGGCCCATCGCATAGGGCTGGAAGAGACGGCTTATTGAATGCAGGCCCTTGGAGAGATCCGGTAACAGGTCCAGCTCTTCTTTCTCATGCGGGGCCCTGTCCTGAGCCTGCTGGGCTTTGCGTTCGCTCAGCATCTCTCTCACTGTTACAGAAATGCCTTTGTGCAGATAGTGGTAGGCCTTCTTCCCGCAGTTGTCCCTGATGCTCGGGTCAGCCCCGTACTCCCCCACCAGCATAGCCATGATGTACTCCTGGTCGTGCAAGGCGGCAATATGCAAAGGAGTGTATCCGCCGTGCGTTTTTGCATTAATGTCAATGTCAACTCCTCCCTGCTTGGCTAGATCGATGATCTTCACAAGCATTTTGCTGTTACCACATTTGGCAGCCCAGTGCATTGCGGTGAACCCTGACATGAAGTCCCTCTTCTCGGCCAGCTGGTTGTCTCTCAGCAGCAGGCCGTAAACCTGGCTCCAGTGGCCCGCGGCACACTTGACCAGCCATTCATGCTCCGACTGCTCCAGGGGAACAACGGAGGAGGCTCTTGTCTCTTTGGGCTCTTCTGATGCCTTTGTGCTCTTCACTGTCCTCCTCAGCTGGGGGGAGCTGACGCTGCTCCCCGTCTCCACCGAAGGGGGCCTTCTCTTGTTCCTGAAGGGGTCCCGTAGTGTTGGGCTTTCAGGAGGATCATCTGGGTCCACTCTGAGTTTGCGGATCTCCACCCTAGTGGTGCTGGGTGGCACTCTCAGAGGTAAGGCATATGGTTTGCTTTGGATGTCCTTTACTGGACCCCTTCTTGAGCAGTTATCTCCATTTGCGTCCTGCCTTTGTATCTCAAAGTTCAGCATTCTTTTGACTCTGATCTCCGTAAATTTGCTCCTTTGCAACGCCATCTGAAGAGGAGAAAGTAATTCCGTGGGATTTTCACTACTTTCACTATTTTCCTGTTCTTCATGTGGTTCAGAAACAGCAGATGTCGCCGCTCCGGCACCATCACAGCTTTCGGTCTCCTCTCTCCGCGCAGGTGGGCGCTGCTGCTCACCTGTCGGCGGGATCTCTTTATTGTCACTCTTTTCCGAAGTCTGGACACCGTCTAGCAAATGCTGGTACATTTTCTTGAGGACAACGTACCGGACACCGTCGATTTCTTTCACGAAGCCGACGTTGTTGACGAAGGTCTTGAAAAACTCCCGTTTTCGTTGTTTCTCTGCGGGATCGTTGCAGTCTATTAAACCTTTGAACTTATCCACCAAGTCGGATTTCTTTACTTTGCCACCCTCCGTTATCAGCAGAAACAGGACGGATTCTTGCGTCAAAGCCATTATGAAAACGGTAGTATTTACGCGTGAAAACAGCTGCGCTCTATCCTGTCACACCTTTGTCCTCCTGGTAACAGTACTTCACCTGGCTGCTCACTTCTCTCCTCCCTACCTGTCTCTTTCCGGGAGAAACGCACACGTGGATAGAATTTGAATAATATATGCAGATGTTTTCCTGGAGGCAAAATGAAGACATCAAGTTGTTTAAAGTTTGTTTTTCTGTCATAATAAAAGTGAAGACTTTGGTAAGACTGTAATTCTGGATTACAAAAGCAGGTTTTAACAGCCTCAGTAACTCCAAAGACAAAATAGCAATACTCTCAATCCTATTTAGAGGTTAACAAACACATTTAAATGAGAAATAATTTGAAATAGAAAATGTTGCATTTATTTACATACAGACTGCTTATACTTTAGAATATTAGGCTCATATGACGAGCTATGGCCATAACTTGATATAAAAGTAATAATAACCATAATACTACAATTTATGACGCCACTACTAATGATAAAAATAATAGGCTACATGGGCCTATTTACTCTCTCTCTCTCTCTCTCTCTCTCTCTCTCTCTCTCTCTCTCTCTCTC
>JBBPCS010000226.1:4626447-4637674 GCA_037974645.1 Hollardia meadi
ACACACACACACACACACACACACACACACACACACACACACACACACACACACACACACACACACACACGTACGCAGGGTGCAGGCGGGATAATAGGCTGCAGCTGCTGCAGCCTCTTGCACAGTTGCTGCTTCTGCTGCAGTCAAAAACATTAGCCTTCCCGTTTTTCTGTTTTTCTTTGCTCAAGCAGTCTTACCTCTTCAGTTTCAAACGCAGGATATCCCTTCGACTGCAGGTGCATCTATACGTTTGGTTTTTCCTTCCAATTAGTCCATATTCACCAAGATTGGCAAACAAACAACAGTCCGATGCTGTTAAAGAACGCAATGTCGGAAAGAAAGGTGTTGTGGAGTGAACGTACGGAAAGCAGCCGCATTATATAAACGGTGCAAATAAAACACAAAAAATGAATCCAAACAATTGGGGCAGTGGGACAAATGAGCGCTAAAAAAGAAACAGGAAGCAAAAAATCAGGGAGGATTGAGGGCAGGCTGTGTTTTGAACGCTCCGGACTCCGCCCCGTTGTGACGTCACTCCGTCTATTAAAGAAATGTGTTAGTGGGTCAGACATACGGGACTCCTCACACAAAATGGTTGAGCTTTCACAGCAAATGGAAGATTTCTGCTGCCTGTTCCCATAATATATTTTTTTTGTTCTGGTGCTGAGATATTTGTGAATTCATCCTGCTGAGAGCGGGACTGCATGTCCGGCAGCAGCCGTTTCATGCAGGCTGACGTTTGTCATCGATAACTTCTAGAAGGAATTTGAATCAGGATAATTCGCTCATCTTTAATTATCAATTATCATTAATTAACAATCAATTTCTGGTGTCTTATGCTTGCCTGACACTTTTAGTTGCATTGAAAGGGGAGCTTTAAAAGACGTCTTTTCTTCTCTTCAGTTGTATGTATGGTAGGCTGGTTCTGGTCATGGCACTTCCCACCAAAACCCACTTTTAGGCCGGTCTTCACCAGCCTATTGTTTTCTGAAACCTAACCAAGTATTTTTGCTGCCTAAACCTAACAGAGCATTTTTTCTGCGCCTATAAACCTAACCACATATTGTTGGCTAAACCTCAAACTAACCAAACCATGACCGAAAAGTTACAATAATTATTGGAAAAATAACAGCCTGTCACGGGACACAAACCCCAGTCTCCTGGGTGAATGCAACACAACCTGCCGCAGCACCGCACCGTGCTGCCTTCTCAGACTTTGTGAGTCTTTAAAATACATGCTTTCCAACAGAGGAGTGTTTCTGACAGAAAGGACTTTGGGAGAAGTAAGCCTTCAAGGCTTGAAGGACTGAGCGCTCAGCCTTGCTTCCAATTTTGCGCAGTGGCCACTTGAAGTATTGCAGCTAAAAATTCCCCTGAGGCCCAAAAAGCATTTTCCCCATAGGCCACCATTATTAAAGAGACCTGTCAAACTGTTCACAGGGCCCCTTGAACTACAAGCAAGGTCAATTATGACTCGTTCTGTTATGAATTTTTGATTCATTGAGGTTTTATATTCTGTAAAACTTTCCTCGAGCCGAGAAAAGCAATTTAAAAACCTCTGATGTCATCCCAATGTAAAAATCCATCTATGGGCTGAGCAGGAACTTCCGGGAAGCTGTAAATCTTTTTTTTTTTTTTTGCATAAGCGCCAATTAAGCCAAATGATAATCAAAATAGTTAATGATCGATCAATCGATTAATCCACTAACTGTTTCAGCTCTATCCGAAGGAGAGACTGCCCAACCGACACTGCTATCAAAGAACCAGAACCAGAAGTATGGATCACATCAGGATAGCATAAAGCTACTCTATATTTGTCTTCTTTTGCTTTGATTCTCTTTTTTCGTGCCTTAACTGACAAGAAAAATTGATATTTTCAAGGCACCACAACCTCGACCTAAACTTGTGTGTAATCTAGTGCAGTGACGTGCTGCACCCAAATTTGATAAATGTAGGCCAAGGCGTCAATGTGCCATAACTTGTAATTCAGTTCAGTGCCATCAAAACTGAAAATGAAAGTCAACCTCAAAATAACAAAACAAATGCCAGGGCTGAGACTGCTGGAGACTGTGCCAATGGTTACTCAATCGCATTTTTTTTTTAAATAAAGTAACTTTTTTTTTTCCTTTTGCTCCCCAAAATTTGTTTGCAGCACATTTAATTATTGGACAACTTAATGGTCAGTTTTACCGAGTTTTATATAGTTAAAAAAAAATCAAAAACATGCGTGGGTAGGAGTGCTTCCTGGAGTCAAGTTGAGTTTGTAAGAGGTGTTCTTTGGAAAGGGATACATGTAGATACAATCTACTATATTTCCCCAGAATTGTCTACTTGATCTTTAAGTGCAGCCAATAAGCGTTTTATGTGGCCCACGCAAAGAATGGATGGTTGCATTGGGATTTCTTTATTCACAAATGGCAGTGATCAGTTTTTTTCTGTAATTAGTGGAACGCTTTTAAATGATTTGACTAGAAAAGTGGATTTAAGATGCCGCAAGCACTTCTCCAGAGCACATACTCTAACGACCATAATACATTAGGCAGGCCATAAGTATCACAATATTGACATGTTTTTTAAAACTGTGTTGACGCTATATGCACGTTTTGGTCACCTTAGCTAAAGGTTTAGGATGTTTGGATGTGAACACCCTAAAATCTGAAATTTCAGCACTTAAAGGCCCTGTTTTCTCCATCGGCTTTTTCGCTGGCGAGTGGTCGGATCTTACATGAACACAAAGTTTTTTTACGTGAGACATTTCTGTTTTTGTGTTTTGTGTATTTGCTTTCTCACTGGTTTGAAGAGGACGGGGCTCAGTTGTAAAAAAAAAAAAAAAAAAAAAAAAAAAGGTCAGGTTGTTCGCTCGCACTGCCACTGATATACATTGCTTCATGCCACTTTATAATGACAAATCCTGAGGGATCGGACAGCTTGGTGTACAGTTTGGAAACAATCGGATCAATGTTTAATTTCTGACTGTAAATCATACAGTACACACACTGACTAAAGGATGGACCCTCAGAAGCGCTCGACCTTCTCTTTCCATATGAGCAGTCAAAATACTTTATCTAACACCAGTCAACAGACGTCAGCTGGGCAGAAAAAGTGTTTGCTTTCCGCTCTCAGTCACCTCACACAGCTGACCGACAAAAAACAAAGTTGACCAGTGTGTCTGAGCCGAGGTCACGGCTGGATTGCTGATAAGGAAAGGCGGTCACAGCGAGCGGCGTATCTGCATGTTGACAGAGTGTACCAAGCAGTGGTTGTACTTTATCAAGTCAGGTTCTTTGACCTACACGTCTTGTTTTTGTTTTTTTCTGTGGGCTCGGAGTGCTTGAGACGAGAATGGAGAGTGTTTTTTTTATACACGAAAAGGTTATTTTCACATATTCATAACTCTGTCATCGTCCTTATACTCCTGTCTCTCCTCTGTATCAGCTTCTGCTGGTCAGACATTTTACATGTTTGCACAGTAGTGTGTGTGTGTTTACATTCCATCACTCTCCAGTCACCAGTGGGAATATGATTTGGCAGAAAACTGTTTATATTCATGGTTTTTGAGTGTTTAGTTACTCCCCGTTGGTACACAGTAGCAATATAAGCATTTCTGTCACTCGGGTCAGGTTGTTTTTAGGGTGTTTTTTGTATAATTTGCGAGAGAGCATAGCACTAACATGGCTAATATCCATAGGACACTCATGGCATTATACAGTGCTTGAGTAAAAAACAAAACAAAAAAACATCAGCCAATATGTTGTTATTTTTGGTTCGGATCATTTTTTTAAACAAACAAACTTTTTTTTTTTTTTCAAATCACTGAAGATGACCTGTCAATTAAAGGATGAAGATGGCAATATTCTATATTGTTCTTATTGTCAACACGTCTAATAAAAAGACCAAAATGCATTAGTACCCAGCATAAAAGGGGATAATTCATTCTCACTATAATTCCATGCATAATGAAAGAATGTATGACTATTTTGGCCATGGGTTTCATACACTTACTGCAATGAGACATCTAAAAGCAGAATTCTTATCAGAGGGGAGACCTATAGGACAAGACCTTATCAAGAAGCCGTCTGTGGTCTGATTTGACAGTTTAGGGGTCCTCGATGTGAAAAAAGCTCAGGAGCCACTGCTCGATGTGACCTATACTAATAGTTAAGCATCTTGTGACCGTGTTGGATTGATGTGTTTTGTGGATGACTAAATAAATCAGTTCAGAATCAAAACTGATCAGGCGACAGAGTGAACCAAACCGTAGTTTCTGATTGACAATTAATAACACAATATGATTAAATATTGATGATGATGTGTCATCATAAGCGGACCTTGAGTTCAGCTTTTATTTGATTTTGGTGAGATTATAAGTTTGTCATTACTCTTGTTTGACAGTTATCAAGTAAAAAATATGAAATACCTGCTGGACACAGCTTAATCTTGCTTGCATTTCTTTTCTTGGCTCCTTGTCAGACAAAGCAAGACATTTTAAAACATAATTTTGGCCTCTGGTGACGTGTGTTGCCCCCCCCCCCCCCCCATTCTTTTCTCATTTTTCACATTTAACATACTAAATGATTGGTCAACTTAATATCTAACATTAATGAAAAAAGTTCAACATCTATCACTTATTAAAATGATCAGTTAAAGCCATAATTATGATGGTATTTATGTGTGGTGCACCCATTTTCCAAAGGGTGCACCATTTCCTTAAGAACACATTAACTGGTTGTATGAAATGGTAATGAGGAATAAAAAAAATCTACCCGTGCAAAGTTTAAAAGATGAATACATATATAATCACAAGGGAGCCATGCAGGACTGCATGTACAAGAGATGGAAACACTCACAGAGTCTCGGGGGTACACTGGCTTCAACTTCTTGGATCCAAAGTATGACACAGAAAAGGAGACTCTACATGTTTAGCTTGATATCTCAGTGATGTTTCGAGCGCAGTCTGCTCTGATCAGTTTAACAAGAATTTACAATGTGTCTGCAGACCCCCTGTGTCTCCCCTTCACCCAGCACCGAAAGAATGCTTAGCACCACACCGTAAATCAATGTCAACCCTGAACCAACTTTGTCCTGTCAGGAAAGCTTTGCTCACTTGGCTGAGCACATTATGTTCCGAGATGCACATCTGATCTCTGACTTTGATCACTGCCTGCCGGGCCAAAGTGAAGTGGTTTTCCTTTTCTTTTTATGTTTTGAGGCCCCTCTCAACATTGTGGCCCCAGTATTGGCTTAGCTAAACTTACATGCGTATAGTCTACAGAGGGCTGTACATTTTTTCAGGAATGAACTGTTTGAACATCATGTTCTGACCATTCGCGGTACAGATCCCAACAGATAACTAAGCAGAAATCTTTCGTCCGATGTTTTTCGATCACACTCTACATTGGGTTTATACTATCATGTTGCCAAATCTATATTTAAAAAATATATATTTTTAAATGCTGTATTATTAGCCATGGTAGCCGTGTGGGTCAAGGTATAGCAAATGTTTTAGCATGCTTCCAATCTACACTGAGATGTTGAACATGATAAGCATTATACCTGCTAAAAATCAGCACGTTACCATGCTTACTATAGCTAAAAGCACCATTATGTCTGTGAGTAGAAGAGTCAGCTGTAGTTTCAGGTTGTTAACCATCTCTGCATTCCAATACCCATACTACCATTCTATTTAGTATGCCAGAAAAAGATTTAGTATGTCCCAAGACATATTATTTCAAATGCAGTATGCCAAAAAATACCAGGATGTTCTACTGCATCCAGTTCCATTTTGCAGAATGCAAACTAGCAAGCGCAGCGGAAAATACATCGACTGAGCCGATACAAACAGTAAACATTCTCAGTACGAATGGAAAATCAATTATCACAATTGTCGATTCTTCATTTTCTGTGGTTCAGCTAATTGATTAATCAGTATTTTTCAATCAATAACACTGGTAAACTTTAACCAACACTGCAGAACTATGCTTACAGGTTTTGATATTATGGATTGCTCAGAAATGCATCTAGTGAGCACTGATTTGGTATTTTAACGACTACACGTCAACATGCAGTTAGGACCTGCTTAACACTGAAATACTCAACTATGCTACTGAATTTAGCCCAGTTTGAACTTTGATATCAGGTCTTTTGACCTAATAAATCACAAAAACAGTCCATACTATGGTGGCTGAGAGAGCTTAAGAAGACACATGCAAATAGACAAAACGCCAGCAGATTAAGAAAACATCTTCATCAATTTGACAAAACTTGCGCTGCAAACACTCACAACAGAGTCAAATAGAGAAACGCACTGCAAGTAGCACAACGGATGTGAAGTTTTTTTCTCTTTATTTTAATATCGTGACGGCATGAGTCAGATTTTAGCTGGTGGCAGAAATCTGTTGTTAACCTAGCCTTTGCATTTTGCTTATTAGCCTGCCAATTGAAATGATACCACGAGAAACGCACCGAGCCGTCACGATATGAAAGAGAAAAACTTATATTTTACTTTATTTTCCAACACCACTGATGTGTAGCCGACTTCAGTAACTTTGAGAGTCACAAATGGTTGCAAAACAAGCGTGTCCCACGTGTCCATCACTTTTTAGTGTCCCCTAGAAACGTCGATATCTGTTGTCATCTGTGTTACTCGCAGCGTGTTTCTCTGGTTGTGTTGTGAGTGTGTGCAGCGCACGTGTTGACAAATCGATGAAGATGCTTTCTTAATTTGCTCTTTCTTAAGCTGAGCTCTCTCGACCACCGTACCTTACAGAGTTTTCCACAAAACGACAGAATGAAAGAAACAATCGAATGTTAACTGAAACTACACGGTGTTAAATTAAATCTTGTCAAACTTTTATAGGAGAATATTAACTCCAATGTGACTTTGTTAAAGTTTTTATGTTGTTTTGGGTCAACATAAGATTTAAAACATTTAGCCCCCCTGCCCAGTTGGGAGCATCTGCTGTACAAATACCGTAAAAGCATTTAGGCAGATTAGCAGATGGTTCCTGGCCAACAGACCCGACTGTGTATTCTGCACTTATTCGTCAATCCCACATAGTGCAGGAAGTTGGCCATCGAAATGCTACTGAAATCATTAGAAGCAGATACTCTTACTTCCTGCCAGCTGACATGATCATTTATTTAGAGATTGTTGGATTTACCTTTCACCACCGGAGGGAGACAGAGGCCAGATCATAGATGTTGAGACAAGTGCCGATCATTCAACAGCTTCTCTTAACCTCACTCATGTTTTGGTCTTTAGTTTCTTCATCGTCCCTGTGATACGAAGATGAAATGGTGAACTTCACACCCATTTTTACACACACCTACTGTGTCTGTCCTTCAGATGTCAGATTTCACCTCTGCCTGCCTTGAAAGGCCTTCGTGGAGAATTTCCAGAGGGGGAGACTTCACATCGTTCGGGTTAGAGAAGAAAGAAAGCGGTGAAAGAGGTGGGAGCAGGGAGAGCAGCCCATAGCTGCTTGACCATCATCATCAAAGTGGGTCTGAATAATACAAAAACCCGGTGTTCCTTTCTGTCTGCCTTTATGTCATTATTAAGGATTGTAGACTGAAGGGAGAAAACATTGAGATAATAATATTGAGGCTGGCACAATCAATTTCATGGTCTGTTTAATGGAAAAATGGCAGGTTGCCCTATTACTTTGTACAGTCAGTGTGTCTGATGTGGCATAATGGAAATAAACAGTGGAAGGTTACATCACCGATGTGCATGTTTTATTAAATCCTGAGCAACAGGGACATGAAACAAATTTAAAACTCTGCATAAAACAGACAAGTCATCAGTAGGGATTTCTGTTCTTTTTCTTCGGTGATCGCTAATTTGACCGCTGCTCACAAGGAAAGCAAAACAAAGAGCAAAGAAAAATTAGGAGAGCAGCTCCTCAGAAAATCAGAAATGTCACAGGTGCTTCCATGTTTATAGATGGCTTGGGTTTATTTACCTTTGGGAGGATGTTTTTTTTTTTTTTTATTTCTGCAAAAATACAAAATGTCGTACAAGTATGTTGAGTGACAGTTTTATATGGTGGCTATAAAACCATTAATTTGTAATTTATGATATGAAATAATTACATGAGACTAAAACAAGTGGGTTGCAGTTTCATGTTATCCAACTAATAGCTAGTAGCATGTAGTGTGGGCTCTGTGCGTGACCTTGGGTATATTTTCTAGCCTTCACTCTTATTCCCTGTAACAAGAGCTCAATAGTGCTTACCCTGTAATAAGAGCTCACCTTGAGTTAAGAAATGTGTCTCTTTTTTTGGTCTGGAGGGATAATGATGAATAGAGGAAACTTTATGAAATATAGTGTGATGGAGAGCAGTTTTGCTCTGGTGCTGCTCTAGTCCAGGTCATGGTCATATTTGGGCAACAGGCTGTGGAGCGCCAAGCGTGGTGCCGTGGTTGTCTTTTTTTGTGATCAATAGGGGGCAGTGTGGTTGCACGGGAGCTGCATTGCTGTCAGTACCCTCTGCACAAAAAGCTCTCTTGAGTACAAAGAGAGGAAAATATTATATAATAAAATCATTGTGGAAGCAGAGCAGCAGTCGGCTAGGAATTTCTGAAAACTCAATATCTTTCAGTGTCTGAGCTGGAGTTTCTTTCTCTGATTCTTGTGTCGCCTTTTACCTTTCATGCTCATATTAAAACTACCTCAATACAAAAACCTTTTTATTTAAGTGTGGATATTGAGTTTAGTTTGCTGGCTGTCTCTCTCTCGGTTTATGATTCTGTAATTGGAGTGTAGACCTTGGATGCTCACCTTTATGTTTTTAACCTTACCAAAGTGCACCCTAAATGCATCAAACGTACGTCCTCGTTGATGTTTGATTTAAGAGGAAAGGGTCAATAATTTATTCTGTAAAAGCTTATTATTTTTGGTTCAGTTCACTGTCTAATCACTTACAGACTGTCACATGCACTCATCTTTATAATTCCAGTGTCAAACCAGGTTCCAGTTCCATTTCTGATTTGCTGAGCCACACTCGGAGCCTTTTGTCAGGCTTAACTTTGAAATTAAATTCTAATCACAAGTCTCATGCAAGTGCTTAAAATGGAATAAGCAAATTTCCATTTAAATCAGTTCTCTGCTGTATAGCACCTTGGGTGAAGAATTAAATTTAGGCCTAATCAGTATTGAGTATGGGTTTACTTCGGGCATTAAACAAATTAAGATTTATGGCATCAGATTGCTTGGCTGAAACCACCCACTGTATAATAATCATTATTGCACAGCTAATTGTCCACCATTGTACATATCATTATGCTAGTCATACCTGCGAGGGCATTCTTTACTGTTATCCTGAGTTCACTGAAGATTAGGGAGGAAATTCTGCTCAATATGGGAATTATTAGCACTTTTGTAATCCACAATGAACAATGAAATAATTTCACTATGACCTGTTAATGTATGAAATCTGCATTGTTGAACCCCAAAACAAATGGCAGCATAATGCACTTTCCCTTGATGAAACCAGCAGAACACCCATGTTGAAATATCAAAGTACCTTCTGATCTAATTTCACCAAGGTGAAGGAGGGGTTGCAGCTGCTGATTTCTAATGCTACGCCACAACCCTCCCCGACTGCTTCTCATCTGCTCACTTTGCCTCGTTGTCTTATATAAGGACTTCACTGCAATCAGTAACAGCCATGAAAACCTGAGCAATGGCTTCTTGATTGGCTTTTTCGGGGCTGTTTCTGAACCTCAGGACATTTTAGCCATCCTTGCAGCAGAGCTCCAGGGATGGCAATGTCAGTCTGTTGTCTGTTGGTTGGTTGGTCCACCACTTTGGTCTTGACTGAAATATCTCAACAACTAATGGATGTATTGCCATGCCATTTGGTACAGATATCTATGGTGCCCAGAAGCTGTGTCCTTATGACTTTGGTGATCCTCCGACTTTCCAGAAAAGTGCCTCGAGATGCCTCGACAACTATTGGATCAACATTCATTTTCCCTTTAGGATAAATTTGAATAACTTTAGTGGTGGTGCGGTGGTTAACACTGTCGCCTCACAGCAAGAAGAACCTGGGTTCGATTCCCAGCCACTCTGTGTGGAGTTTGCATGTTCTCCCCGTGTCTGCGTGGGTTCTCTCCGGGTACTCCGGCTTCCTCCCACATTCAGAGACATGCAGGTTAGGTTAATTGGTAATGGATGGATGGATGGTTTTGACCAAATACCTGCGTAACTCATGACTTTCCCATTAGCCTCAGCTGTATTTTGTGTTTACTGCTAATTAGCAAATGTTAGCATTGAGCTGGACCAGGATATTCGCATCATGGCTGTGCAGCGGACAAATCTGCAGCAACTCCGTGATGCTATCATGTCAATATGGATAAGGATTCTTCGCTGTTACTACCTCCGCTGCTGTCTCAGAGGCGGAACAACTTTATTTATATAGACTTTATTTATATTTCACTACAACTTTATACAGATGGCGAGGCGAATCAGAGGCGCAACAGGCCCGCATTGAACAGGCTTTGTAAAAGGGGCTTAAGTATTAAGGCTGTTCAGAAAGCAAAAGGGGCTCCAATCCAGTACTTGCAAGGTGTACCTCATAAAGTGGCCACTCAGCGTACATTCATTGTAATGCAACATGCTCTAAGCAAAGCGCATGTGATATTCTATGTTGAGAACTTTTACTTTAGGTGGGTGTCTGGAAGAACATTTCGTGCTCAAACTACGCAAGCAACATCCTCCCACGTGAATTTTAAAGAATAGATTGAACAGCATCTCAAAATCTTGTTGGTGTAGTTCAATAACCATGGCAACCCGGTTGGTCATGTATTTATTTCTTGGAAAAAACAAAACAAAACTGGGGGAGTTGCATGGAAGAGTGCAGTCATCGTGTAGGTGGAGGAGGAAGAGGACGAGGAGGCATAAGACAAGCCAAGCGTCACCTTCCCGAGGAAGTATAACACATGAAAGGCAAAGAATGAAAAGTACAGGAAAATCCAGGCTATTCTTCTCAGAGGCATTAAGCTGTGAGAGGCATATGAATGGCTGGTTTGTTAGGCTCACTTTATAATTAGACTTTGGGCTGCCACCATCATTTCTCATCTCTGTGGAAAGGAAAGCACCAGTCCTCATCACAGCAACCTGCCTGGAAGGTGCTCATTAATGAACTGACGGACACACACACACACACACACACACACACACACACACACACACACACACACACACACACACACACACACACAC
>JBBPCS010000226.1:4637774-4649557 GCA_037974645.1 Hollardia meadi
GAGGGAGAGGAAGAGAGAGGAGCTCAGTGCATCATGGGAAGTCCCTCGGCAGTCTATGCCTATAGCAGCATAACTAGACTACTACACTATCCCATGACATCATGTTGGACGGAAAAATGTAATTTCTCAAACACAACTTTTGTTTCTTCTTCAATGTTCATAAAAAGATGTGTTCTGTGGGTCGCTTTCCTCATACAGCTGAGGCAGAAGCCAGACCAGCAACAAGCTGTAAATTATGTCTCCTGATCCCAAGTCTTTTTAATGCACAGTGCTGGTTCCACTAATACACAGAGCTATTGTTTCCAATGCTAAACCCTTGTCCCTACCCCTTGTCAGTATATTGTACCTGTATATATCAATAAAAGAAAGTCTAACAGAGTATATGTTAGTAGTCCTGCGAGACTCTGACCGTTGGAAACTGAACCTGGTCCATATATCAACTTTCAGTTGGAGGAAAGCTTCAACCTTCCCCTCAGGCTGTACTTCACACTCAGGTGGCCCTTGTAAATGTCTCATATTTTTAGCCACAAATAGATTTTTTTATGTCATAAATAAAAATATGGGTGTTTCATTTGTCATTAAATGTGCTGGATAACTGAACCACATTTAGCTCAGGTAGACGTATCTTGGTGTGTACCTAATGAACTGGCAACTCACTGTAAATTTCATTGCCCTATTAACATTGCAGTTGCGATTTTTAAGCCAACGATTGCTCCAAAGTATGTGGCAAAAATAAAATTAAAAAAAAAGTTTTGTAGTATTTGTTTCCGTGTGGTTGAATGTCCTCTGCTCCTCTTTGCTGTGCGTTCATTGCTGCCAACTCCATTCCTAAGGGGAGACACTGCTTTTATAATTAGCTTGCTAAGCAGTGTCCTTCCATTTACCATGTGGTTTAATGCAAGCCAATACACGTAGCAAGGCCCCTCAGGACATTGTTACCTAAAGCAGAACGTTCTGCTGGAAAGACAATGGTGCACTTTCACATCAAAGATTAACATTGATTTTGGAAGGGTTTGCAAAGTAAATGATAGTGTATTTAAATGCAAGGAAGTTGCTTAGAGAGATGGAAAGTTGAGGTCAGGGAGCTGACAGTGAAAGACAATACCCTCGTCATAGAGTTTACTGGAATAGCCGAAGTCTTGGGAGCTTTTTGTTTCTCGAAAATGTAGGTGAAGAGCTGAATGTAAATGGAACATAAAAATGCCTCAGAGCAGCTTTTGCTTATGCCTTCTGATGCTGGAACATGCAACAAAACTTGTGTCTAGTTAAAGTATTTACACTAAATCAGTATGCATGAGTCATGTCTGAGATTATGGCCATGCAGACACCTCTAGCTGCGAGCTCGAACACTACTGCAGATAATTTGTCCTCTGTGTGAATGCACACATTTGCAAATTCTCACCTGAATAAATTTGTTTTCTGATTTAAAGACCTGCACCTGCACGGACATTTCACTACATCTCTACTGGTCCGTGGTGGCCATATTTCCTTTTAAATTAGCGGTGCAAGCTGTATTGCATGTTATATTGAAGTGCTAGTGTTTTCTTTAATGATTTACTTTAATAATTAGAGGTGCTGCTTTCATAAATTTTAAATGTTTCCATGCTTCACTGCAGTAATGTCACTGCAGCAGATATCGTGGGCAAAGCTAAAAGCTGTAGTTATAAACTTGAAAGGGGAGGAAACTCTCCAAAGGAAAGAGAACTGAACTTTTAGCTTCTGAAATAAATATTCTTTAACCAGCTCTGATGGTGCTTAGGATTTATCAGGAGAACAGCTGCTTCACTAAGACAATTTCACTTTATGAACCCTGACTGTGTGTGACCTATTGGATGTGTAGAAGAACACACAAATTAACATTTGATCCTGACCAACCCTGTCGGCGGGTTGGTAGATTTAAATAGTCGTTGAAGTTGAGCTGCTGTGCCTCGTGCGTAAATATGCACTTACTGTTTCTGCTGCTGGAGGATCACTGCAGGTAATGGAACTAATCTTTTACTCATTAATGATGCATTGTTTCACCTACCCAGAACCCATCTATCGTTTTTTTTTTTGACCCAGTGGTATAACCACAGTGATCTGCTCATCACTTATGTACGTGCTACAAGCTGCTATATGTTGACAGTCAGTCTACTGCATTTGCTACTGTGTCATGTACACCTTGGGAACAGGAGAGGAGAAGGAAAGAAAAATACTGAAAAGAGATGGGATGGAATAAATATAAGACCACACAGATATTACTTTTCTTCTGTGCAGGTCTAAGGCAGAACTAAAAAAAGAAAAGCACACAACAGAGTGTAAATTTTCTATAAAGTTTCCCATGCCAGTGAAACTGAACCATGTGCCTCTTGACATTATTCTCTCATTTAAATGGTCACTCATTGCTGTGGATGGTCAGTGGTGGTGCTCAGCAAAATTACATCAACCACCATGAACATCCTAGCAGCCTACATGCTGACATATGTCCTTTTATTATATTAACATGTCAATGTCAAGTAATTTGTGATCCCTGGAGTACTGATAGGCTCTGCATCATTATAGAAAGTTGTCTTCCATAAATTCGTGAATAAGAAGCACTGGACAGGTACTAGTGTTTACAGGGGCGTGGTGGTGGTTGGGCAGTGAGATCACAATCACTCCATTGTCTAGACATATCCCGATTTAAAAAACAAAAACAAAACAGGAGCACATTAGGAGAACTTGGAGGAAAAGCAAAAAAAAAAAAAAAGATTTAAATAAAAATGATTTGAATCAATACAGTCACAGGAAGTGTTAAACACATATTTTCATACCAAATTTGGATTTACAACATGTAGTTATTTCAGTATTTTATGATTGGCTTTAAAAAAAAAAAAAGGCGTTAAAATGCGATGGTGCAAAAATAAGCAGAAAGCGTGTTTGAACACTGAAGTTGTGAAAAGTTGGGAAGAAGTTTGGTGGGAGTTAAAAGGCGCAGAGGAAAAGGAGTATTGGGGAGAGGAAATGGATGGCAGGGCTTTAAAGAGGAGTAGGAAGATGAATATAGGTAAGGAGTACCAGAGGAACATGAGACGAAGAGTGAGAAAACAGACTGAGGGGCTGAGTTTGAGGATAACGGTGTAGAGAATGAAGTTACGTGAGGAAAGTAACTGAGCATGAAGCAAGGGGTCCCTTAAGAAATGGCATGCATGCTCAGCTGACTGACAAATTAAAATAAAACAAACGGAATGACTTGAGGCCTTTATACGCTGTTGTTTTTGTCATGAGAACTATTATATGGCAAAAAAAAAAAGGCATTAATTATTTTTTTTTTTGAACAAGGTTGATTTTTCTGGAGCTTTCCCTCCACAAATAAACAAATCAACTACTCGCATTGTGCAAAATGGATATCACATCACAACTCATAATAACCATGGTAGACCTGGTGATTGTGTTTCTTCTCTCAGTGCATTATATGACAAAGAACACAAGTTATTACCAGGCATTCCTAGTGATTCTTGTGTGTTGCCTTTGTCTCCTGTGCTCCCCTGTCGGTCTGTGCGTGTCGGAGGAGGAGAAGGGACATCGTCATCACTGGATGATGCTTAATCCATCGGTTTTTTTTAATGAAGAATGAGCCGGCATTAATCCATTAAGAACTTTCTTGAACAAGTGTTGCAACTGTCTTACTATCTCACCTTGCCTTCGCACTCTGGCTATTCAGTCACAGACTGTTCCGTTGCTGTCTTTTCTTTCTCCTTACTTACGACACACACACTTTAATTGTACACCCATCACATGGATTGTCAAAGAAGCAATGGGCAGACAGAAATACTTAAGCTGCACTGTCAGCAGGAAACTGTCACCAGCAGCTTTCAATCTCTTTCTCAGGATGGATCGATAAACTTCGCAGTCAGGACTCAAGTTGATCGTGCCAAACAAGAGAAACAATTCAAGATAGGAGGGCTGAGGATTGTCAACATTTTTACTTTGTGATTTTAACAGCACGTCCTTTTCTTTTGTTGATGGTAGATGCAATAGGTAGTGTTCATCCCAGTTCAAAATGGCATCTTTAACAAATGCATCAACCAATTTAAACCGTATAGCAAATATTTAGGGTTCCTAGTGCCCCTGCTTGTGTAGGGTCGACATGGTAAAAGCTATTCTGGCAAGAGCTTTATTGCATCCAATGAGTGAGGTCACTAATTTTACAGTGTCATGGATCATATACTGCAGCCTCCATAGACGGGTCCCTCTGGGCTGTGCAAAGTTGGTGCAATGATGAGAAATTCAACCAGCCACAGCAGTCATGTTATATATCTGAGTGGGAAAAAAATAACTATTCAAGAAGGTGAATTGTTCAGAATTGTTTTCTGTGTCTGTATACAGTACATATATTAAGTAAAGTCTTTTGGGCTGCTGTGCTACTGAGCAAACCCTCCAAAATCTATATACTGTAGTGTAATTTACTGCATCCATCAATTTAATGGTCTATGAAACTAAACTAATAAAACAGTCATTAGGAGTATTAGAAATAGGTCACCTTACCTGTCTGAATACTCGCTGAGTCAGTGCTCCCTTCGTCAATTGAAGACACGCCTCTTTTTGCATCTCTTGCCATCCTGCAATCAATCTTGTGGTCAGTTGGAGGTATCCTGAGCCTGTTGTGGCCATAGTAATTAAGATGGGGGCAAAAAAAGGAAATTAGGTGACATAGTCAACATGAACCCGTTCTCATCCCAGCTCGTCACATACCGACGTTTTGTTATGTGCCCTTCGCGTCTTATCCCGTTGCGCAAGGTACCCTTTGGCGTCGTCGGCCAACGCGATAAGCCTTCCCTGATGCACAACGGGCTCTTCGGTGTGTCCGTGGCTGACGCATTAAGCCTTCCCTTTAGCGTCTCTAGACGACATGCAAAGGCTCGCGTCCCGTGCGTCTTATCCTGACGCAGGAGGTCTATGTTACTTTGGTTAGGTTTAGGCACAAAAATCACATGGTTAGGTTTAGGAAAAGATCGTGACACTGGTTTCAAGAGGCGAACTCCGGCCTCCTGGGTGAAAGTCGCGTCTCAAATTGAGTCTCCACTCAATCCAAAGTACTTTGCGCTATCTGTTCAAGTTGTCTGATACTGATGCATACGGCTTTCCATTGCTGGTACATTAAACCCTTGTGCGCCAAAGCGTACCTTGTGCGTCTGGATGGGACGTGAAGGGCCGTGACATGTGACGAGCTGGACATGAGAACGGACTGTCCATGTAGGAAAAGGGGTCAGGGGGGATGGATGGGTCAAACACAGGACTTTCACCCTCATTGCTGTTCATGTCCCGTGTGCAACCAAAAGTAAACATCGAGTTATTTTAACTTGCATATAAGTTAACTTTCTTAACATAACTCACGTATGTAATGTTAGTGTTGGCTATCACAGGAGGGCTTGACAGATTCTCCTGTCAGTGCTCCACCATGCTAGCTCTGAAAATGTTAAGCCCTATAATTCTGCTCAATATTGTGGTGGAGTTGAGTCGGGTCCAAGAAAATGCCAGTGGATTAAATGTTTATGTGTAAACAAGTGCCAAACATGAGGTGATTACTTACATTTGCTAGAGCCTGATGCGCCATATTGCTTGGAGAGAAACCGAATGTCCCTTTGATATGGCCAAGAAAAAGTCCCCTCACGCTCCTGCTGAGTCAACATTACCACCTCAGGCAAAGATGTCCTTACACCTTTGGCCAACCATCGATCAATACATACTTCCATCATTGTTTGAAAAGGGCTACAGCTTAATCACCCTGCTCTGATTTCTCTAAAGATCCTTCTTTAGTGGTGCATAGATCAGCTCATTTGGACTCTGACGTCAAGGGTCAATTTCAGCCTCTGCCCCAACCCAACCCCCTTTCTTGGTGTCTTGCTTCTCACATAGTTCTTTTCATTTCTTTCATCTTTTAATATGTATTCACTCTCTTTTAGTTCACAAATGGATCTTAAAATGAGATACTAATTTTCCCATTTGTTGATGCTGATTGATATTTTCATGTTTATCTCTTTATAATGAAGGGGAAATAATTGAGATATCAGCGATTGAGTAAATATGTGTTCCTGCAGAGATGAAGCAAATGTGCTGTTTGTTTTTTTTACATTGTGATTTGTAATGGTTTTTGAAGGCTCTGAAAAAGTGTCTTGTCCTTGATAATGACATAGGTTCAGAAAATGTTTACGTGTTTTTCTGAAGGCATTGGCATCAACCTATATGTTGTGATTTAATTGAAGGACCTGTTGAAAAACGTATATTGCTTGCAACCTACATAGCCTGATCCTAAACTACATTGTGGAATTCATGTAGCTCATTGACAGCGCCTCTGCTGCTTCACCTACCTTTATGCACGATTTTCCCATGCATACTGCATATGTTGTATGGTGTCAAATCCAAAACACTTCCACATATTAAGCTGGTTTGTTGTCATGATTATTTGTTCAGCAGGCCTTTCTAGTTTTCTTAATTTAGCATTATTGATGAGATGATTGATGAAAGGTCATGCAGTAAATAAGAGTAACAGTACATTTCACTCTCTACTGGAGTGCAAAGCCTGGCCTGTCAAATTTTTAATGTGAACAGATTATTTCAGGTTGAATATCTCTTTTTTTTCATATGGCAGTTAAATTTTCAAATGAATGAATGAGTGAGAGTGAGAGAGAGAGATGTTATTGACCCTGTTAAGCGTACGCATACAGATGTAGATCCTAAAACATAGTGTTAATTATCAATATGTTTCCACATCACCCAGATGGAAAATAAGACTAATATTGTTTTCTGATAGAATATTCCTTAATTAATTGGACTGTAATTGGTTCGATGTCACTGACAAGGAAGACTGACAGACCTTAACGATGTTCCCAGTAGTGACAATGAAATCTCTATTAAGGGTACATCAGTATTGCTCATTCTACAACCCTCAGTTACTACCGATTCTGATGGCCGTTAGATTTCAATGAAGCATAGACTTGGAGGTTTTATTTGCTCTGTGCTTATACGTATAACAGTGAGCTACAGTTATAAGGGCTTTCTAAACTCCATAGGAGGTAAAGGGTGTCTGTAACCTGTTCAGTCCCAGACCTACAGAAAAAACTCCCCCAGTTAACATTACTTTAGCGTGACAGCTACATGGCTGAATTCAGAGGGTGCACAGCTATAAAGCGCTCCTAAAATACTACCTTGCTTCATATATGCTGTGTGGTAATCTGATTCTAGACAGTAATTGAGGATGTTTGAAATATGTACACTAACATGACACAAGGACTGTCTTAAATGCAAAGCCACAAGGACCGTATTAACATTGTGATATCATGAAATGCAATTTCCAGTAGTGCCGGATGACTTGGGGGGTTAAAACATTTAGATTTTCTAACTGTTTCAAGTTATGTCACTGTCACTTTTTAGATCTTGGTCGTTTTTAACTGGATGAAGCGGCATGTTTGTCAAGTGTCAAAGAGACACTAATTTTTAAATCTTTTTTTATCCCCCTTCAGCTGCTCGCTACAGCAGATCATCTGAACAGATCTAATGATCTGCATATGTGATTTGGCATAGGCTTTTTACACCTGATGCCCTTCCTGACGTATCCCTACCCATTTATCCGGGCCTTGGACCGGCAATTATAAATGCGCTGGCTTGTGCATCTCCAGTGGCTGGGGAGCATCGAGGTTCAGTGTCTTGCCCAAGGACGTTTCGACTCGCTGACTGCCGGGGTCGGGGATCGAACCACCGACCTTCAGATCAGTGGACGACCGACTTCTGAGATTGTGTGTTTTGAAGAGAAGGAGACCTTTCCACCTAATTCAGCTCTCTGTAAAAACATTGTTGGCGATGAACGCTGAAGGAATACGAGCTGAGCACCTAGAAACAAGCTCAGCCAACTCCCTGAAAAGCATTGGAGAATCATTGATTTTTCTTATTTTTTATTGTGAAACTGCTTCATTCAATGTTTTTACCGGTTTTAATTATCAGGTGCGTTTGGAGGAGGACGAGACCTCAACAGTATAATAACAACAATAATTTAGCTGCTGGTAAAAACCTCCTGAACAATGAACACTGAAGGAATCCTAACCCTCAAAATAATTGTTGGTTGTTTAACAAGACAACAATTCCCATGATCCTACAATCAAAATATTATCAAACTCCACCTTTGGTTATTGTTTTGACTGGGCGACCCACTAGAGGCAGAAAATTACATAATGTGTGTTGAAGCCTCCCACATTGGTAAAGCCCAAGTGTTTCTAGTTCACCTGTCGGATGGTACATTAGCACAATCCAGTTTACGCACAATAAGCTTTGAATTCTCGTTTGGGAATCCAGCCTTGGATAAGTGTGGGTGGATGATTTATTTTTAAAAACTTTTTTGTCTTTTCAATTTTTTTTCATTTCATTGCCTCCAAGCCAGCAACTGTTGTTTAATGTGGCACGCTGTACTTTTTGTGTAGGTTAGGGAGGATGTGTGTCCTTAGATATGTGTGTATTGGTGTGCATTGTGTTAAGTATCGCAAATTATCAGTCACCAGGGGCGTTGACATGTTGTGATATGGTTGATTTATTGGCCATAGCTTTGATGAATGCTGAAAGGCACAAAGTCGTTAAGATGGTGCAAGTGAGATAGGAAGAAAGGATGGAAAACAGTGACAAAGTTATTGCAGATAGATAGCCTGTTTCCAGCTTTTCTGTGACTTTCGATGACTTACATGGAGTTCTCACAGCTTGGGATCCCAGAGACATGAATCTGACTCAAAATGAAGCAGAAAGCTTCACATTAGTGCACATACAGCAGTGCTTTTGGAATGCATTTCAAAATAAATGGCACCACATTGATAAAAAAAGTGTCTGCTTTTAAGAGATAGATAATATGGTTGCACTTATAACCACCCAAGTGATGTAATACATGTAATGTACATGGCACTGCATTTTTTAAATATAGCATATGCTCGTCTTATTGAAAGAAACCTTTACAGGGATAACGTTTTACTTGATTGACACTGGCCACTGTAGATAATGGAACTTTCAGTCAGAGGATTAACTGCCCCACTTCTGTCCTTCCATTGTATTTCCTATAGTAGGCAGGAGTACATTTATGCTTATTTTCTGCAAACTTTGCTTGGTAAAGCATCTAAGCTCCGAGTTTTATCTGCCTCTGTCGCTCCGATGCCTTTGACATGAGCATGTTTGCTGAAGGAGAGAAAGTTGAAGGCAAACTCGGGAAATAATTAACTATATAAAAACTATATGCACTTTCTCAGTGAAATGAAGTGTGGGTTTATATACATTGTGTGTGGGTTTATGTATATTCTCATGTGTCTGCAGCTGCTTTGACCAAAATCTTGTCAAACATTTGTGGTTGCCTGTAATGTTAATGATGCAGACATTTTCCTGTTTGCTCTCCTCTAGACAAGCATGTCAGCTACTGTAGTGGTCTCAAATGCAAATAGTGAGATAGTTATATAACCAAGTCAGGCCCTATAGTCTTTCAAGTGCAAGACAAACGTTTTTAGTTCATGGACATAAAGATATCTCACCTTTTCGCTTGCATGAATGTTAACCTACCCATCTAGTTTAGTCAGATTTACATGGTATTATTAAAGCTATCCATCAAAATCCACCCATCCATTCCTGTTTAAAAGTTAGACTCTTTCTTATTGGAGTATGCAGTATAGTTATACACAGTACTGTGAAAGGGACTGTCAGAGAGGCAGAGAATTAAAATTGGGGTGATGGCATCTTTCGTCTGAACTTCCCATTTCTGGTCTCGGCCTCCCCTGCCCCTTCTTCCTCTTTCCCGACACACTCACCTATGCCTGCCTGTTCCCTCCCTGCTCCTTCGTACCCTTGCCCTCCCCCCGAGGATAATGAGTTTAATTAAAACACTTCCAACTCCACAGGGCAGGACAGAGGGGAGTACAAGAGGTGGCTGAGATAAAATGCTTAGGCAAAGTCGTTGCCTCCCTCTCGTTTCTTCTTTTTCGCACACATATTTTTCTGTGGGGTTAAACTACTCAGCCTTTTCTGTCACTCATAACCATGAGGTTAATCACAGTGGCAGCCGACGTGTCCATCTCTGTCAGTCTGTCATCAAATCATTGAACCCCCAAGACTATTTGTGTTGTAAGTACTGGAGAATAATTTGACCACAGTGCTTGCCTTGTTTTTGTTGCATTTTGTCATCGTCGGTCTAATAAGTGTTGATTTTGATTTTGTTGATTATATTTATTTCTGTTGTCCTGCTTTTGTTCTTTTCTGGTCATTTTCTGCCAATTTGTCACTGCGTTTTCTGTTTTGGGCAAGTTTGAAATGTGGATGCGCCCGTGTTTAGGACAGAGTGGTTGAGTGAAGCATGCCATCTCTTTTAAATGGTATGTGGAAAAGTGTGCTTTGAGGACACATTTCAAATTGCTTTTGGAAATCAAAAGCATTGTGTCCTCCTGGCTAAACAGGAAAAGGACCAAGATTGTTACCAGTGCAAAGTTCAAAAGCCGGAATCTGTGATGGTATGGAGGTGTGTTAATGCTCATGGGTAACTTGCCTAACTATTAAATATTTTATCTTTAATGACCTGTCCAAATTAGAATTTTGCAACAGACTATGCCACCTATAAATGCATTGCAATTGTAACTTTAAAGGTTAAGTAGATAATTCTGGATTCCATTCCCGGCCACATTCATACACTAGTGGCAGAGACTACTAGATAAGATGCCACCTGCTCATCAAGAGCAATAACCATTCCTACATAGCTCCTGTGCCATAACCGCCCCAAAGGTATGTACAGGTTTTGAAGCAACATATGCTGCCATGCAGAAGACATCTTTTTAAGGGACGTCCCTGCTTATTCCAGCATGACGATGCCTAGCCCCACTCTGCACGTGTTACAACAGTGTGGCTTCATAGTGTGCATACTGCAGGCACTAGATTGGCCTGCCTGCAGTCCAGACCTGCATGTACGGTGAATTATGAAGCACAACATACTACAATGGAGACCCCCGGGCTGTTCAGTAACTCAAATTGTATATCAAGCAAGAATGTGGAAAAAAAATAATTCTGAACAGTTCCAAAACGCTTACTGAGATTTGTTAAAAGAAAAGGTGATGCGACTCAGTGAATCTAGAGTGAATCTATGATGGTGAATAGATGTGCCAAACTTAGCTGATTTTCATATTTTCCATGTGTTCTTCTTCTGGAATACACCCTTTTGGCAAAATCCTCACTGTTACTGTCTGGGGTAAGCTCCATGTCTAACAGTGTAAAGATGTTTGGCTAAAGAGCATTCCTTCTTGACGGCACAGTACAACACGTGCCTTTGTACAAGAAGTTGTAAAAGCCCAAACAGGCATGTGCAGATGTACTGACATGATATGCTTGTTAGCAGGTACATATACTGCATGTCAATGCATATTCACACACAGATGTACTCGCACAAACAGACTCGGCTCACTGTCACGTGAATCGGCATGTGAGTTTAGAGACACAGGGGAAGAAAAATGCAAATGCTCCTCTCTTCAAGTCAGTGACATGACATCCATGGGGAGGTGAACGTCGGTGTGTGTGAGAGGAAGGAGGAGATGGCGAAAAGAGAGATTTAGGGGGCGAGATGGCGCTGATTCACTGTGCATTCGGTGTCTCCCCCCTGCCCTGATGCACTTCGCTGTGAAAGAACATGCTTGTCAGGCAGCAAAAATAGATGACAGTCTCAGGAGAATGTGGCGTCGCCAAAAAGTCCTTTTCTGTTTACTAATGTTTCTCCGCCCGGGGGGGGGGGGGGGGGCGGGGGGGGGGGGGGGGCGGGGGGGGGG
>JBBPCS010000226.1:4653565-4669951 GCA_037974645.1 Hollardia meadi
TTAAGAAAATTAACTCTACAGTAAGAGAAAACGTTTACAAAACAAAATATATTCACTATACAAAACTGACATGTCATGCCTAGCCCTGCCATTTAATAAATAATTTTACAAGTTTGAAAGAGATTAACTGTGTAAACACTGTAAATATATTTAACTGCGTTAAATATTTACATATATTTGTTCATATGGTTATCTTTTTACCTTTTTATCTGCGACTTACAACAAGACTGATCCAACCACCACATATCAAACCACAGTTTTACAAATGGAAACCCACAAATGTAATAACTAATTTTCTTCTAGCTTTAAATTCCTTTGATTTCTTCAACATTTTGCAAAGTGACGATCCAATATGACCCCGTCTTCACGATAAGATTCCCCTGAAAGTCAATAATCGCCACGCCTTGTAATGTATGTGCAATCTACTGTTCCCTTGCACTAAATATAAGTTCTTGTTGTTGCCAGGATGTACAAGTTTGACATTACGTGACTTGTAGATGTAATGATGTTACATTCCTGTACATTTGATTATATCATTTACACTTTTGCTGATTAAATTTAGATGTGAAATCAGAGGATTGAGGAATACTGTTAGCTCTTGATCACATAATTGCAGTTAATGTAAGTGCCTGTTTTTATTCCTTCATTCTTGGTGAATATCTTTCGCCTGGAGATGATCTTTAGTGGCTGCGAATGCCGTGGATTTCAAACCATCCAGAACTAATCTTCCTCAAACTTTTACCACTAACTCTATACATGTCTAGTGAAATTTGGGGCATTTGACTCACAAAACGCAGCTGCTCATCTGAAAGAGCAATCCCCATGATGCTCCATTTATTATTCATCTGTGTAGGGGGGAGGGGGAAAGAAATAAGAGGATGAGAGGACAGAAAATGAGGTCTGAAACTTTTAAAAGATGAGGCAAAATGCTGACTTGTTCACACTGAAACCAAGATGAGTACAGATTTGAATACAAACAGGTGGGAGGTGGTACGCAGAGTTGTATAGTGCAGTGTGCCAAAGCCCTTTAGAAGCGCTACGCAAGAACTGTGGTACTCGGTTTAATTAGCTCGAGAGCCAAGCAAGTGGGTCGAATTAGGATGAGACTATTGGAGAATAATAATCAAAAATAGGCAAGCCAGAGAGGAATGAGTAATGAATAGTGGCAGTCATTATGCCTCATACAGCTGGATCTTCATGGAGAATGGCTATTAGGTCCAGAATACTGTCCTGATTCAGTGGAGAAGAGTCTGTGAATCTTTTGCTCCTCCTTTCAGAAAGAGAAATGAAATGAAAGACAGAGAAATGATTGATACCCTATCCTTAACTACATTAAAATCTTGCCTGATCTTTACCCCTAATCTAATCTAAACTTTACACCCGCACTAACTATTTACAGTATTCTCATTTTGAAATGGCCCAGAGGTGCTCCTTTCCCCACAGAATGAGTTGCTCTTGGAGAAAATGACTCTCATCCCGGTGTCATTTCATTTTGGTCTCATATAAATCAATTTAGCTCCCCCCTAATATCTGACGGCACCCATTGCTTTCTCTCATCTGCCTCTAAACATGTCAGGCCGACTTATTGTGAGGAATGACCCACATCTAACTGAAAGATGTCAGCCCTTGTTGGTTGACACGCATGAGTCGAGTTGAATACTGAACGCCTGATGTTGTGCTTCTGAAAATGAAGATCACATTATCCAAAAAGCCTGGTTGCAAAGACGGGGCCTGCGCTTATTTCTCCATGTTTACCGAATGTTATGCTGGATTGCACAAACCGCAGTAAGAGCCTGTCGCCTGGCCTGTTTCATCCAACAGCTGGCTGCGGCTCGTTCTCCTTGTTCCATTTCTAACTGCAATATTTCAAGATGTGTCCACGAACAAAAAGCGCAGAAAATGTCAATTTATAGTTAGCAATTCCACCTGTAGGAGCCAAATCGGGTCTCGTTGTCTTGATTGGTGCATTTCTATACTGTAAATAGGAACCAATCGTTGTCTAGTCAGGTGTTCCGCCCGGAAGGTAAACAGTTTTTGAGTGCTGAGGCAGCATGTTGCTGCAGTAGTTACTCGGGGTTCTGAACGTTACTGTTTGTTTGTTTGTTGGAAACATGGTCGAGTTTAATGGACACAAGACGTTCAAACAAGGAAAATAAATGGACTGAGTGTTCAACTGCAAAGTTTGTCTCGGACTGTAATTCATCAGACACGGTAATCAGCACGTCAATTCGGTCATCCAGGTGCAGCGCCTCAGTGGCTTAAAGCGTTGGCTTGGCCTCTACACCACCATTTAAAAAACCTTATTGTGAGAAATGCATTAAATCTCTGGTGACTGCTTTAAAAAAAAAAGAGGTCAAATTAATTAAATATGATGCAGCAACATTATGAAATGTTGAGTCTTGCTAGCAGTAACTTGATACAGCTTTGATGCAGCTGTACAGAGCATTCAGCAGACAGGAATATGAACAATTCATGGACACATACTTGCTTCTTCCCCCCTGACGTGACACGAGGTACCTGTCTCCCCTAAATTTTGCTTTAATTACATTCATGTTTCTTATGAAGGTATGTGTGAGCAGTAATAATCCATAACAAACCCATCCATATTTATATAGTATAACATAAAAATTGTTAATGGACATGATTATAACTTTAAGCCCACTTTACCCTTTTCTCTTTTTTGCGCAGCCATTGAAATATAATGATGTACTCCAAGACCTTTCTCTGTCTTTCTCTCTGTGCCTGGCAATATTTTTGCAAAAGGCCAGGTTCATATCTCCCGTTGTGCAGGTGGGCAGACTGATTGGATTTCTGTTTTATGTGGAGCTGTCAGTGGATTCAGCTTCTGATAGCGAAAAGAGGAATGGAGAGGTGCGTGGGGATGGTCCTCCTGGGAGGAAGGGTGATGGGAGGAGGACCCCTGGAGGAGGAATGAATGCTGGGGTTTCTGGGTGGGATAAGCACACATTGTTGCTAAGAGAGGAAAAGAGTGAGAGAGAGAGAAAGAGTGAAAAGTAATGAATCTTATTACATGACTTGTGGAGAGGAGAAGGTCAAGAGTCATGTTGCTGGAGGTAGAGCTCATTACTGGGCTTTAAAAGTCTCAGGCTTTAGCAACGGAATCGCACATCACAATTTACTCAAATCTCAAGGTCAACAAAGCTTTATACCTAAATGACAAAATAGGCAAGATGTCACCACCTTTGATAATGACACATACCCCACCCCTGTCATTAGGTATGGTTAAGACAAGACTACTAAAACTACAAGGTTAGGGTTAAGGAAAGATTGCAGCCTTCGTTAAAAGAAAACATTCAATCTTATAGGGACACACATCCACCAGCCGATCCTCCTATGCTTGCATTTCCCTTTTTTTGCTCTACATATAATAATGTCACGCTATCTTTGTCACTGAACTTAGTTTTTAATTCTGCAGGGAAAAATCTCTGTCAGGTGTGACTTGGGCCCCAGTGTCATTCTTGCCGTTATGGAAGATGATGTTCTCGGTTCACTGAGCTTAAGCTAATGCAGTCTAATACAAGAGTCCTACACTGAAAGAAGTTTTCAATTTCTGTTTGAATATTTGGGTTAATAGCACAACTATACCCCAAATGTCCAAACAGTTGAATTAACACCTCTCTAATTCAACAAAGGCAGAGCTTTATAACCTTCATGAAGATACTGGAGGACTGTTGCATTAGAGTGGATGAATACACTTTTTATCTTACTCTCTAACCTCAGCATCATTATACTGCTTTCAATGAAAACAAGTGACACTGCTGAGCGTTACATCTTTATCCAAACAAACAATTTTGGGACACTTTGGTTTCAGCACGATCAGCATGAAATAACTCCACGAGGGACTGTTTCACTGTTAATTTGGTTAAAAAAGTCAAGACGCGAAATGTAAAGAAAGCTGCAAAGTAGGAGGTGACACTGTTAATCGATTAGCTGTCCATCAGGAATTGAACTAACTATAACAATAAATCATTTCATTTTTGAAAGAAAATAAATGCCAAACATTCTCTTTCAAATGTGAAGATTTGCTTATTTTCCTCGTCATGTATGATATTTAAGTCATTAATCATTAGGTTATTGGGTTTTGTGGTGTAAAACAAGAAAATGGGCTCAGGGAAATTAGAATTACTCCGTTAATACATTTTTCACCATTCAACAGTTTATAGACAAAACAGTTAACTAAGAAAACATTCAGCAGATAAATTGTTAATGAAAACAATCCTAATGTGGGCAACCTATAGCCAATTATTTAATTTGACTGGGAACTGACAAGAACCACCTCAGTGACACCTCAGTGATTACTCTGCACCAACCCTGCTCTTCCTTCAACTTTAGAAAATCATTAAAGGGAAAAAAAAAAAATCCTCCATTATAGGTTTACCGGGAGTTACTTGACCTTGACCATGTGGCTAGGGCAGCAGTGTTGTAGAGAATTTTAATTTGAGCGATGTGATCAATCTCTGAAGTCTTAGATGCCTGTTTTAGCCTTAAGTGAAAGAAAGGGTGGCTGTGCAGGTCTTGTCACAGCCACTGCTTCTGCGGTGTCAGACTGTCTGCTTTCCTGGTGGCCGTAGCTTGACAGCATATTTACCAGTATGTGTGTTCTTCGTTGCTTTTTGAATGGCAACTCCCGTAAGTATTCATGGTGTAATGGAGACAATTTGGTGTGCCTATTCTAAAATGCATGTATTCGCTGTAAGCAGCGGGCATTGACTCACTCAGACTATCCTGAAATACTTTGTCAAATTGCATGAATTTTAATGGCGCAATAGCATTATCCCTAAAAGCTTTTTGAGGGAATTATTATAATGACTTGCAAATCTTGCCAAACTTTTCCCCCTGTTTGTGGCACACAAGGACTTGAGTGAGGCATCAATATTCCTCTTGCCCCATTTCTCTTTCTTTCTTTCTGTTTTTTTTTTTGGTTATTTATTTCCCATCTCTGATTTTTTTTTTTTTGGATCCCTCTCTTTCTCATGCCTGCGCCCTCAAATCTCTTCTTTCATTTGCATCAGGTCAAGGGATTTCCGCTGGCACATATTCAATGGGAGATACAGTAGTAATGTTCCCCACACTTTTACCAGTGATGACAAGCCCTGTTATCTTCATGCCGACTTGCCCCTGAGATGCTCACCACTGGGCTCCCTGAGAAAGAGATTCGGATTATTTAAATGTCAATTTAGTTTCTTCCCATTATCGCAAATGTGCTCCCTCCTCTGTCAGCAGGGAAAAGTCTCTTGTAAGAAGCCAATGTAATTTAGGTTGACAAATCAAGTTTTAGTTCAGGGCTCTGTGGGAATAGAGCATGAGGGCTGGGATTTGTAAGTCTTCTTTTTTTTCTCACCACTCTCACACATCTGCATTACCTTAACCTTTAACACTGCACCAGCTCAGCTAAATTAAAAGTACATATGGAGAAAATGTATAACTGTTTAAAAAAATGAACAGAACTTTTGCCTCTTACAGTAAAAATAAACTAATGTTTATTGTTTCTCCAGTCAAACTGCATGGGGTTTGGTTGGTTTCAATAAAAATGTTGGCAATTCAGTGTCAGTATTTGGAAATGATTGATGAAAATGATCATATTAGATGGTTTTGAGTGAACAATTAGACCTACTTCATTTTACAACTTTCCAGATGTCTACCTAATATCCACAAAACAATCAAGTCCTATTTATGGTTGTGCGACACAAGCAGCAATAACCCCCCCCCCCCAACACACACACACACTTTTCCTCTGAGGTGAATTTGTTCACTGTTTGAATATGCCACTTGAAATATTGAAAAAGGTTATATTTTACTGTTTTTTAATTTAAAAATCCCCTCCAAACAAAACTGTTAACATGACATCTGTTCCCACTATTCCTAATCCAGATTCCATGAATCTATGAAGTAATTTTAACGACTAGACACAAGGTGTCTTGTACTCCAGTCCATTGTCCAACGGAGGCTTTAAGTTTCACATCACCCTTGTGTAAGTTTGTGTTAGCATATTGGTTCATCATTGGCTTCCAAAGTGCAGTTGTGATGTTTCAAAAATGATTTTTGTGCATACACGTCTTAAACTCAGATTTGTGAAGTGAAAAACTTTCCCCCGTCTGAAGTTCAGAAGATGAATGTGAAAACATCCTTGCAGCGCACACATTAGAAATATGGGCATTTAGAAATGGAAGAGTAAGGGAGATAGGAGGAGAGAGAAGTGGCGACCCAAGTGAAAAATTGCTTATATTCTCCGTGCTGTCAGCGTGGGGAAGTTTTTGAGGAAAACATGTTCTTAGGTGCCCCCCGGGTTTCAGAGGTTTTCTGAGTGATGAAGGAACACTATGTTTTGGACAGAGACAGTGGTTTGCTATCTGTGAGCCTCTAGAGTTCTCTGCCTCTGTGAATACAGAAGTTTTGGGAGGACATTGTTAGAAGTAAGAGCGATAGAGAGGCCAAGAAAAGAGGAACCTGCAATATTACATATCAGTCTTGAAATTTTAAAGGTCCCAAAGTTTACCGTTTATGTGTGTCTATTAAAATATAATTGTGTTCACAATAACAAAAATATATTGATTTGATTATCCGTCGTTTCGCCGAGTGCCTCCGTCTGTTCCTGTTGGATTTGGCTGCTGAATGGGAAGTAACCGCCTACTTTTCATGAGCAAACGTTCTGATTGGCTCAGCACAGATAAACACCGCCACTCACTCACTCACTCTGCTAGTAGCCTGCACACTGCAGCTAAGACACTTGTGGTCAAGGCAAATCTCCAAAAATAAAGTCTGTCCATCTCTCTGCAACATTTTTCTCCTTTGGAAGGCTGTGCAGTGATCTGGACGCTCTCCACACTTGTCTCAGTCGCTTTCCTGGGAACTGTGGTAAGAAGCGCACAATGAGGGGGTGGGCTTATGCTCAACGACGATTGTTAATCTAGTTTCCAGGTATAAACTGGCAAAAGTTCTTACTAGCTTGTGAGCTGTGAGGGGGGTAGAGGAGCGGCAGCAGCAAGCAACTTCAGATTTTAACAGCTTTTATTTTACACCTTCAAGTTTATAAAAAACACAAACTTGTTCATGATATGGAACCTTTAAAGTAGAACCAGATTCCGAGATACAAAAATGTGATCGTCACTGGAAGTCTTTCTGATAACGCAGTTTGGTGCTTGATTATTCATTTTCGTGGCTTGTGCAGGAGAATTTCTGCCATTTGAATTCTATGCAATTCTCCCTTTATGCCAGATTCTGAGCTCTACATGATGCATTTCAGTGCCGTACTCTTAAGACCCAAATCACTTCTTTTAATAGTCTTTTTATCTAAAGGTTTTAAAGATGCGTGTTTTATGATGCAGCTATGAATCGAAAGTTAAAATAACACTAGTCAACATTTTTGTTTTTATTGCAGATTGCTTCTGTTCACCATCTGCTTCTTCAGCAACTCTGGTGGCTTTATGCTGCTTACCTCAGCTGCAGGCTAGATGCTTTTTCATGGTAGACATCACAACAAGCTGACTGACAGGCCTTGGGGGCTCGGTGAACTATATGAACTTGAGATTATGAAGGTAGAACTGACAATAAATTTCACATTAAAAAATGGTAAAAGTTGTACAGGGAATGGCTTGAAGGCATTAGCATCTACATCTGAAATTTCTTAAATGTGTATGGTATTGTGTAGAATCTAATTAGTGTTATTCATATTCAATGAAATTCCTTGAGTTTATAAAAATACTAAGAAAAAATATTTAACTATATTTCAGTTTGGCTTTCCATCTGGAAACCACCAAGACCAGCTTACTGGGCTGTGCTATTATCAGATGCTACAACTCCAAAAACAAAATGAATGCAAAATCCATAAGCTTCTGCCCCATGAAGTCAGTATGATTTTAATGCATCTCAATATCCTCGTGCTCTGTCTAAAACTGTGCACCTAACCACAAAGCACAGGAATATCCTTACAGTTTCACATATTTTGGTTTTACATCAAATTAAGAGACACTTGATTAATTGATAAGTTGATCGACGGATACTTAATCTGCACCAATTTTGGTAATCGATAAATCTTGACTCGTTTTCCTGGCAAAGAATGTCAAATTCTCAAATGTGAATATTTTCTTGGTCGTCTATGATGGCACACATCATGGTCAACCAAAACAAGCGATTTGAAGACATCAGCCTGGCCTGTGTGAAATCATGATGAGCTTTAAAAAAACAACTCTTTCCTGATATTTTCTTTTTCTTTTCTTTTCTTTTCTTAATATCCTGACATATTTTGACAAATAAGATGATAATGAAAATAATGTCATGTGACACGAGAAATCATTTTTTGCAAGTTTGTTGATTTATAATAACAACAAAGGGAACCACTTTCACACCCATCTTGAGGAAGATGGACAAAATTACCTCTTTATCTCATCCTTTTTTCTCTCCAAGAGACTTTTAATCAATTTCAGACTTCTGTTTTGCATCTGAGTAACATACCTTCAACTGCCAGAAGGGATGATTGTTGACTGTGATCGGGCCAACCATCTGTGCCTTCACACATGCTCAGTGAAACTGTCCCAGCGTGAGTGTGCCACTGCAATAATATTGACGTAAAGAGTGCAACACATATGTCAGCGGGTGGATTTGTCTATGTAGGCCAAGCACAAAGTGACACAAAAATTAAATCTAATGAGGCAATTTCACCTAATCAAACGTCCCACATCAAGAGATCGCCCCTCATCTAACAGTCTCTAAATTTCGACCCGTCTCTTGTCTGCTGCCTAATTGTTCATGTATGATTGATGGGCTGTCGCAGAAAGAACCACCATCTCTTTGTCACATGAAACTAAAGATAAACTGTATCACAGAGTCTTTGTCTGTGGTGCCAAGTCATATCTGGTGGAGTGGTATTAAACCATAGAGGTCTAAAAGCTAATAATATGCACACCCTTAGGCCTGGGTTCGTTAAAAGAGATAAGGAGGTTCATCTTTGTCCCAGATCAGTGCAATTTCACAACAGAGCTTGCTGTACATTTGCCGGCGTGAGACGGCAAACCTTGCTTTGTGGAAGGAAAAATGGCAGAATAAGAAAACTACAATGAGGTCACCCTTGAACATCAGACATTTCAAATGTCTTTTGGAGAGAAACAAAACAGAAGTGGAGAGAGAGAGAGTTAAAGAATGGAGCGATAAAAAGCGCAGCATATGCAAGTTTTGCTGTCTTTGATGGTGCTGAAAAGGAAATGTTCTGGATAGACAATCCGTGCCTCTGGTGAAATTCTTTCATTGTGTTTCATTTTTAAACCATTCTTTCTTCCCTTTACACACTGCCTTTTTCACATTCTTCTCTTTTCATTCCACTTTTTTCTCTCCGGCCCACTCCCTCACTCGTCCCTCTACCCTGTCTCTCCGTTTCATTTTAAACCATGCCATTCTCTCTTTTTTTTTTCCTTATTTCTCTCCAGTCATTTGCAAATTTCCCCTTCTTCACCAACTATCCCCTGCCACCTCTTTCTACCCTTTTCTCCACACTTGCCAAAGTCATCTACTGTGTGGATGGGGTTGCTGTTTTCATGCATGCAAATCACATTAAAATCTGTTCCAATATCTGACCAAGCACCTGGCTGCAGAGACCTATGCGTTACCTTAGCTGGCCCTTAAGCTCAATTCCTACTCAGAGGCTCAGTGTGACCACAGCTCCAAGGATTCCCAATGACAGCCAACTTCCTAAAGGTGTGTAAGATGGAGGGGAAACAGGGGGTGGGGGTGGCATCTGTTTGTGCAGAGAGGAGAAGGAAGAGTGTGCATGTACAGTATGCAGGAAACAAATGAGTTGTATAATTAAACCTCAAGTAGCGCAAGTAGCGGTCAAGTTGTATGGGCCCGTAGTTCGGTTTTACTGACTGTCGGCTGAGCATGCTCGCCCTTGAAAAGTAAGACAATGACCTGATTGGGATGCAGTGACAGAAACGGGTTCGCTTCAGAGCTGGAATGGAGAATAAGCAGATCTTGGATGGATTATGTCAGGATAATGAAATCATTCAGATCGAAAATGGAAGAGGACAGTTTAGCCATTATCACGTCTTCTGTCTCACTTTTTTCCCCCTCTCTCCGATTCCCTCTATCCCAGCCTCTCATTTTAATTCACTCGCTCTGTGGTATGCACACATGCCCTTCTCCCTTTACTGCTCAGTGCTGTTATTATTTTCTGTGAATTCCCAATGTGGCAATGTGGAACGGAACCCGCATAGAAAGCAGTCTCCAATTAGGATAGCTCTTTTCATGTCAAGGCACTGCTTGGCATATAAAAAGGGGGCGAATGCATGAATAAGGAGGAGGTGAGCTGAGTCGGGGCTCATTGACAACATGCACATTCTGCATTTGCAAGCAAGCAAAGGATACACACAAATACACAGAGACACACACATGCATGCATATCCCTGATCACATCGTAAATGCCCACAGCCTCCCTCACCAATTTCACCTCCAAGGCTACTGGAATATAAAACTTCAGTGGAGATCCATGTGCGTGGGTGCAAATTAAAAAAGTTTATCTTGGAGTGTGTCTCCTGTAAAGCAGATACTTATAGAGCCTGAGGTGAGATGAAATCATTTCTTTCATGTGTACAGTGAAATTGATGCTCTGTTTTGCCAGGATTTTGATTGTAAGAGCCGATGCAGGTTAGTTTCCACCGGTGAGGCTTCAAAATGTTGATGGAAATGACAGATTATGCCGATTGGAGTACTCAAACATCCTTCTCTTTTTCTCTGCTGGTTTGCCTGCTGTTTCTCTCTCCATAAACTTTAATTTGGAACACAGCATTTCCCCCTTATGATAAAGTGGAACAGACACCAGCAGGTACTAAGATTGACGTTTATCTGGTGTCTTTTTCTGTTGCTGTTATTACTATCGCATCTTCTTTGTCTTGTACTAGCCTTATGCTTAGTTTCTCTGAGTCAGACAACACCATCCGTTAAACCTCTACGGGGCTTTTCTACATGGTTGAAACATACCAGCCAGCCAAGCAAAGCAAGGGGGATTTGGCTGTATTCACAGCCATGGGGGGAGGAGAGAGAAAAGCAAAGGGAGCCAGCTGGGAAAAGACAATAATTCAGAACCTGCCAGAATTATTCTTAGAGGCCTCTTCCCTCTCTAATTCCCCTGGGTGGAGGTGCACTTAGTCACTAAAGCTTTCTGGCCGTGGATCATGGAGGCTTTGGATGGCATGGCCTTCCATTGTAACAGAGACAGATTTAGATGTCTGCACTGGGGCCTCCTTTGCCACTTGATACTTTAAATACACCCATTCTGGCTCCATGTTGGTTATTTCTCAAACCATATAGGTCAAAATTGTGGTCTCGGCCAGTGGCTTTCCCCGTGTTTTTGTTATTATTATTTACTCCCGACAAAAAGAGCATTCCTTGGAAAATGTGAAATTTATTGACATACTCTGATAGTCGCACAATAGTGCACAGAGTAGTGATATTAACCCACCCTAACACATCGAAGTACACTTTCTCGCCTAAACTTAAAGTTCTCCTTCAGTCAAAAATGGGTTTTTCTTCTTGTTCCTACAGTTGAATATTTGAGCTGATGTTAAGAGGCAGGCCTACAAGTGTGATTTGTGACATCACAAAAAGTTTGGTAGCCAATCCTGGTCCAATATTCAGCATACACAAGTGTGATGTGGAAACCTGAAGCCTCCAGTGCACATACACTGAGAATGGACTTTACAAATGGGCGTGTCAGCCGCGCGCCCCCTTAACCCAAACCAACCGTAATGGTTTGTCCTCCTCAATGCCACCAGACTCCATCGACCAAAAAATATGTAAGTTTACCTCATAGATCATTGTACAACACACTTCATTCAAGCATACACAGAAACTCTGGTCTCAGTGCTATGAAAAATGCAAGTAAACACTCTTTTTTGTTGTTGTATGAATAAGTAGTCCAGTTGTTTTGAACCTCTTAAGTCCCGGTGGTGGGGGGAAACACATAAACAGGGGAGCAGATTTCACCACACGCTGGAGTGCTTCCACCGAGTGAATGCCCATCCGTTCGCTCTTGTTTGACGTCAGTTTCTGCCACTCTTTTTCTTTGCCTTCTTTGCCTCCTCCCACAACGGGGTTCTTTTTCTTTTCGCAGGGTTTGGTTTTCACAGTTTTTATCTGTTTCCGTTTGTTCCATTTGTTGTTGTTTTTTCCATTTGTTTCGTGGGGAAAGCGAACGGGGACAACAATGCCTGGAACAATGTTTTGGTTCCTCAGTGGCTGATGGGCTACCTTGGTGACATGGAGAAAAATGCAGCCAGTGGCAGCAGAAATGGCATGGTGAAAGCGAGGTTCACAGACAACCAATCATGATCACCAGATGGTGTCAGTTTTCTTAAGCCATTACACTGCGCAACATGCAGTATATTTACTTAATAATGATAAGTTAAAGCAAAAAAGTTGGCTATTGCCTGTTTAAGCCAGGAGCCTTCTAGTAGGCTTTTGTTGTCTCTCCCTTTGAAAGGCTGGAAGCTCATTTTTCTCCACTACATTTTACACGTTGTTCACCCTCAAATTTTTGAAAAATCTTTGCGCTCCCAATGAGAATCACAAGGACCATGCAGGATGTGGAATGATGGAAACCATCAAAAGCTCAATCAGGAATTTGGAGATGGTTTGAAGGTCATTTTCAAGCATAATGAGTTATTGATCGTATTGATCCTGTGTCGTGCACGAGCAACTGGAAGATATTGAGCTCATTCACATTATTCAATAATTTTTTGAAGGCAATGAGCCTTTAATGAGTTATCGATATTGAATGGAATTTATATTGAGAAAGACATAATCTCATGCATAATAAATTCATTTGTGGGTCCCATTGCAGGTTCTGTACTGGCTTGTAATGGTAATTGAGTGAGATGGGATGAAACCTGACAGCACTATAATTTCAGTGTAGCTTAAGATATCATGGCGAAAATGTTTTGAGACGGGCAGACGTGATATGAAGGACAGAGAGGGAGAGGAACCACTGAGATAACCTTTGCAACTGGGTCACAGGAAGGTAAAAATAAACACACAACAAAAAAAAACAACCAAAAAAACAGGGTGAAGTATGAGGTTCTTTTGGAAGGAGTCTACATGTGAGGATAAGTGGTGTGAAGGAAAGTGCTGGTGCATCTCACGGCATTCGCCACGTCTCCCAGCCTTTAGCATCAGATAAGTCACTCTCAGAAGAAGTATTTTGAAACCTCCGGGCTTATGATAACTCCTGTTGGATCCGCTTAGGTAGACTCGAAAGACTAATGTGGACCATTTAAAAGTGTTGATAGAAGAAGTAGAATTTGACTAAGCCCATTTTAACACTACAAATCATTCAAAACAGTCCAAAAAACGCTATCTGTTTTGTTTTTCTGTATTTAGTGGTCTCTGTTTGGTAAACCATAATTCCAGTCATTGTAAGAGATCTTTCAGTCTTATGGTTGGCCAGAATTTTGATGTCTTTGCGGACTTTAAGAAGTCTTTTGAAAAGTTTGTGCCACCAATTCCCTCTCTTAAGGAAATAAAAAAGGACAATATTTCCTTGGAATTACCTTAAACTGCATACAGGTTGAATCGGGTATAAGGGTTTGGCGATTACTGTAACATTTTCTGTGCGTTCGTTTTGGAGTAGTTGTTTTCTCTCAAAGTAAAGCACTTGAAGTTAAACCTGCTTTTCTTCTAGGAAATTTGCCACGTAAATTAGGAAGGTCAGCAACTAATGATGTTACTCATGATCATTTATTCTATCAATTGTTTTTTTCGATCAATTGTTCTATCATTCAGGCAATAAAAAGTCAAAACAAAACCAAACAGAAGGGATGTTTTTTTTTTCTTCTTTCAAACCCAAAGATGCTAAATTTCAAATGACATAAGATTAATTTTCTTGATCAATGACTTAAACTATTGATCAATGATTAAAATAGTTGCAGATCAATTTCCCGTCGAGAGATATTTTCTTCCCTAAAATTAATCTCATCATTATTTTTACGTGCAAAATGAGAATCGATTTACATGAAAATGTTGCAGCTCATATACTCTGCGCATTATGATGTAGCATGCTTGTACAACATGCTCCAAACAAAAATGAATTTATACTGAATTATTATACTGTGCAATATACTGTATATTGCACAATATATGAACTATTATACTTAATAAAATGAGTATTTCCATTCTCTCTTTACTCATACTGTTATGATTGAAGTCGAGTCAACTCAACCCCTGCAGGTTGGCACTAATAGTGATCGACTTACCCTCCTGTCTGAGGCTATATTTACACACATGCAGACGGGACACAACATATAGTATAATAAAATAAGCACACTCTTATTCACATTGCAGTTAGTTTTCTATGTGTCAAGATAACAGTAACAACTCTCTTTAAACTTTGCCAGCCTCACTGATGTGAAATAATGGCTAATCTCTGTGTAGCCCTGCAAGAAACACACCCGGGGAGGGCTGTCAGGTAGGCTCAGCTTGTGTTTACTTAGGAGAAGGAGGCTGTCTCTCTCTCTCTGTGTGTGTGTGTGTGTGTGTGTGTGTCCAAGAATATGTGTAAATCACTGGTGGTATTAGAGAGCGTCCCGCAGTGTTTCTGTCTGGCTAATAAAATAACTGGAGGCTGCTTCCGAGCGACCCACAGCGAGATGCCACCTTCTTCCTTAATCTGTGGCCCCCCCTTCCGGTTCACCATGACCCGACTCTCCAGCAAAACTCACCGATCCATGAGGCGGACATTTGTGTGAAGACCTCAATATTTGTTTGTGAGAAAATGTGTGTGTGCATGAGCAGGTGTTTTCCTTTACATGCAAATGAGTCTGGTTTTCCTTCCTTTTTTCTGTTTACAGTCCTTCACAGAACACATTTACTTGAGCAATTACATGGTGGGAAAATAAACATGTAAATCTACCAATTTTTCTTTTTTTATGTAAATGATAACATTGTTGCCTTTATTAAAGGTATGTGCAGAGACTGAATGCAGCTAAATATCATCCTAAGAAATTTTTAATTCAGAAATCTTAAAAATGGAACAACAACATTACATTGTTCTGAGTCATTTTCATTTCATTTTACATTTATTAATAAAATAATAAATTTGTGAAAGCCTGAGCTTCATTCATGTTGATATTATGATATGCACGCACGCACGCACGCATGCACAGGGTCAGCAGGTGTTGGGCAACCCTTCAAAAATAGTACATTAATGTACATTAACCATTTTTATGGTAAGATTAACTTCATATACGACTTGGTAATCTATTCACTGCAATCAATATCCGTTCATTATAAGAGACTATTTACTACTGCTATTTAATAAAGCAAAGTTAGGCTATTTATTATCTGTTTATTAATTGGTCGATTCTTTTGTTTACCAAACCTGGTTGAGTCCACATTTTTCACAATCTTTGCACATATTTCACAAATAATGAACATAATCAAGAATGACCCCCTGCCCAGAAGCGCCCAGAGAAGGCACCGGTAAAGAATAGAACAGGTTCTGTTCAATTTGAAAATGCAGGATTTCTGATGTTAAATAAAGAACGTGGCATACCTTCTTGATTTAGCACAATTAAATCTAGCTTTGAATAAAATCTGCAGACACGATTTGGTGCCGATGCAAATATAGCTCGTGGAAACAAAAGCCAGGTGCACAAGATTTATGGAGAAGGCGAGAGAAGATTGTATCAGTGTTCCCTTGTCTCTACAGTGCAGCACAGCTTGTTCTACGCTTCTGTTATCTCTCAGCATCCTTCATATATAAGCTTTGGTCATTCTTTAAACTGTAAAGAAGAAAGAATGTTACAGAGAATGGTATGCTATGTTAAATGGTATGGTGTAGAACAGAATCCTAGCAAACACAGCTGCTTGCTTTGCCTCCATTCAGTCAAGCCTTCAGATCACACCATTATTCCAAAGACCTTTTTTTTGGGTATACATTTTAAACAAAATCTTTTTTTTACTGCAAAAAGGCATGACTTGTACTGTAGATTGCAGCTGGACCTGCATGTGTAAATGTTACATTGGTTGTCAGCAGGACTTGGAGAAAGCCCTTCTCTACTTTTTGAGGCGAACCGTTTTCAAGTGGAAAATGCACTTGTTTCCAACTGTATTTTATCCGATTTGTATGGCGTGACATAGTGGAAAATCTTTGGGGTAAGCCAAAAGGTTGCCTAACTGCCTGACAGAGGCTAGTAACTGTCAACTTAAATATCATAAATGAGAACAACTTGCATGTGGCGCTTAAATGATGAGACAGGAGGAATACACAAAATGTTCCATTAGTTTTGTCATTTATTACACCACTAGAGGCCACACACACACACACACACACACACACACACACACACACACACACACACACACACACACACACACACACAC